>CM057252.1:3509242-3671090 GCA_029931835.1 Etheostoma nigrum
GCACCTGAAGGTGTATTCTCGGGTGTAGCTGCAGCTTGCTGTGGAGCCACCTTGATGGTAAGATCGTGCTGTAGATCCTTCCATCTAACAACCTTCACAACTTTTGGTGTAGCTCCTTTTAGTGGCACGTCTTTTGGTACAACGTTAGCTATAACTTTAGTAGTAGCTACTTTCTGGGGAGCCTCTTTAGGCTGAACCTGAATCTTTTGGTGTAGCAGCCTGCTGTGGAGCACCAATCTGTCCAGAAACCTTCGGGGAAGCAACTTTAAGAGTAATTCCCGGTTGTAGAATCTCCGTCCGTCTAAGAATCTTCAGCACCACGTCTTTTGGTGCAACGTTAGTAGCATTAACGTTTGTAGTAGCTACCTGAGGAAGATCTTTAGCTGTAGCTACCTTCTGTGGAAGGTCTTCTGGTGTAGCAGCCTGCTGGGAAGAACCTTTGGGTGCAGCACCATCTTGCTGTGGAGCAACCTCAGGTTTAGAAGCTGGCTGTGGAGCATCCGTGGATGTAGCAGCCTGTTGTGGTTGGACCTCTTTCAGTGTCTCACTCTCTTTAGTGAGAACGGTTGTGGTTATGGTCTCTGGAGCCTGTTCCCCTGCAGAAATGATAGCCTCGTTCCACACGCGAAGGGAAGAAATTCTGTTATTCCAGGAATTGTACGAGTGGGTTACCTCCGGCTGGATAACGTTTTTCTTCACTTTATTTTTGCCTTTCTTATTTTGTTTAACTTTGGAGTTCTCCATCGTAAAGATTTGGCAGTTTGTCTGTTATGCTCTGTAAATGTCTCCGAGTGTCCTTGTCTGGCGGCTCTGGTTGAGATTGTGAGATTTAAAGGGTGTAGGTCCTATATGATAAAGATTCATCAAAGGCGTGGAATGGAGTGACATCATGCATCAAAGGAAACAGGATGGAATGTTCTTATTGATCTTTTTGTTTTTTTCAAAAGTGCATCTTTTGAAATGGGAGGACAACAATAGTTATTCAATATTTACATAACAATCAATTCTTAATAGAATTATTATATCTGTAAAGTGACAACCGGAGCAGAAAATCTCTGCATCCCCTCAAGTACGCAACCTGGCCGTCATCATGGACTCCACCCTTTCCTTCCAACAGCACATCAAAAACACTACTAAAACGGCCTTCTACCATCCCAAGAACATTTCCAGACTTCGACAGTGGCTTTCCAATTTTGTAGCTGAGACCCTCATCCACTCCTTCATCACCTCTCGACTTGACTACTGCAACGGTATCCTTTTTGGTCTGCCTAGCAAGTCTACTGACAGACTTCAGTATGTCCAGAACTCTGCGGCTAGGATGCTCACCCACACAAAACTTGGACTTCACATCACTCCCATCCTGAAGAAACTCCACTGGCTACCAATTAAGTCCCGGATCAAATATAAAATTCTCCTACTGACATACAAATCTCTCCATGGACTTGCACCTCACTACCTAACAGATCTGCTCCACCCATAGACTCAGTCACGGTCCCTGCGGTCCTCTGACAAGGACCTGCTTGCTGTCCCTAAAACCAGGCTCCGGACATTTGGTGACAGAGCCTTCTGTGTCAGTGCACCATCACTCTGGAACAAGCTTCCTCTTGTTATTTGCTCTGCCTCCTCTATTATTACCTTTAAAACCCAGCTAAAAACATACCTCTTCACTGAGGCGTATGGAGTTTAATCTCTCCTGGCCACACACCCTCACCTCTTAACCCCCCCCCCCCCTTGTTTGTTAAGCGTCCTTGGGTTTGTGAAAGGCGCTATAAAAGTCAAAGTTATTATTATTATTATTAAAAGTATTGAAAGGAAATGCCAATAGATGACTCAGCTATTTGTTTCAAATGCTATATGCTTAATTTAAATGATCAGAAAGTTAAATATCTATCTATCTATCTTTAAATGACAAATAGCTTAAATGACTTGCATTTTGCCTTCCTGATAAGAAGTGAGGCATGTTTTAATATGACTCATCTGCATTTGCTAATAATCTAATTAAAGGGCGAATATGATATAACATTTTCAGAATGACTTGTATTTTGTGTTTTTACTAGCACAACTTTACATGCTTTGTTAAAAAAAACACACACTGCCCATGGCCGCTGCACCCATAGATGCACCTGTATTCACCCTCTGTATGAGATGCTCTGGAGCACCTGTCTCTTTAAAGGAGAAATGCGGCCAATTTTGACCTGAATCGTGATTACTAGTCATTAAAACTACCAAAACTGGAGTTGCTGCAGCTAATAGCCAGAGCTCCCAGTTAGCTAAAATGGTAGTTGTGAGGGCGTGTTCTAAATAGTGCATTTGTGCCTCTTAACAAGCAGAAAAAGCAACTGAAATGTGTGAAATGTGCAACATGAACAGGGCCCTTACGTGACGACAAAATGCGTTTTCACCTCAGACATTTTGAGGAAACCATTTAAATTCAAAGTTTGTACTGTCACCTACCTCTTTTTCCATCGGTCGCTTCACTGAAAGCCCAGAAGAGTCGATCACAGAGGTCATGCCTTCGCGACGAAAACGTGAAGTTTATTTCCCCCTGAAAAATAGGTAATTGAGCACTGTAGTGGTTATGACCATATCAGTGACTATAACTACATGGAAACAGACCAAATGATGCCTGTGGCTTGCACAGTAATAGCGTTACTGAAGGCTAGCTCTAGTCTCTCGCTGAAGTCCTGTTTCCTGCAACAACTGGGGACATCAGAGCGAGACTAGAGCCTTCGGGAAAGCTATTACTGTGCAAGCCACAGGCATCATTTCTGCAGTGTGTCAGAGTTAAGTGCGCACAGAGTGAATGATGGATTTAAAGAGAAGAGAAACTGATTTGATTCTCCATTAATGTGGTTTAAATGTGAAAAACTTTGTTCATTAAAGTTTATTGCAAATGAAGATTGTGGTGTGCGAAAGTTATTCACTTTCCAATATTTGAATTTGTACAATTTAACTTCTTTTAAATCATTGATTGTGGGAAAACAAAACATTGCCTCATTCTTTTCTATTTAACCAGGACATTTTTCTCGCTTTATACGTACAATGGCATCGTCACTTTGGTGGTACCCCTTAACGAGAACAAATTAGTACCATCTAAAGGGGTACCTTTATGTACCAGTGGATTAAGGTACAAATATATTGCTAAGGTACAAAATTGTCTCTCATAAGGTACAGTATAAAAGGGTACAACTCTGTACCTATAGCAAGGGTACCATTGCTGTACCTCGGGGGTACCACCCCAGCGACGAGCCATTTCTACCCTTGAAAGAACATATTCAAAAGGTATATGTTTGTACCTAAAAGGCACAAACTGTATGGGTACTTCTTTGTACCCTTTACTCTGGTACAAGGTTGGTCCCCTTGGGGGTACTGCCCCAGGAACGAGCATTTGTACCTCCTTTTTTTTACTTTTCTGTACCTTTAATTCTGAGAGTGTACCTTCTGGGGAGCATCATTAGGTAAATCTGCCTTCTGGGGAAGATCTTTAGGTGTAGCAGCCTGCTGGACAGAACCTTTGGGTGCAGCACCAGCCTGCAGTGGAGCAACCTCGGCTTTAGCAGCTGGCTGTGGACCATCCGTGGATGTAGCAGCCTGTTGTGGTTGGCCCCTTTCAGTGTCTCACTCTTTTTAGGGAGAATGGTTTTGGGTATCGTCTGTGGAGGCTTTACCGAAGGGAAGAAAGAGAAAAAATCCTGTTATTCCAGGAATTGAAAGAGAGGGGTACCTCCCCGTTTGGCAGGATAACAGTTTTCTTCCCTTATTCTTGCCTTTCTTGTTTAGTTTAACTTTGGAGTTCTCCATAGTAAAGATTTGGCAGTTTGTCTGCTAAGCTCTGTTAATGTCTCTGAGTGACCGTGACAAAAATCAATGTACAGAATTTCAGATATAGATTCAGGCTGATCAAATTTGATTGCTCAAATTCAGATTGAAAAATTCAAGTTAAATATTCATCCAGTAACATCACATGACAGACAGGCCGTGCTCTGAGGTCAAAGGTCAGTTTAATTTCATACAGGCTCAATTGCTTCTCATATCCTGGGTAGTCCAAATGTGACTGTGTGAATATTCAACTTGAATTGTTCGATCCGAATTTGAGCAATCAAATCTGATGTTTCCTTGAAAAATTGTAACTTGAAATTTGAGATCTGAATTTGATGTACGTGATTTTTATCTGAAATTCTGTAAGTGAAAAATGTTTTTCAAAATTCAGGTATTCAAAATGGAAATCAAGACTGTTCATATTCTTAAAAAAAAAAAAGGTTGGAGGATTCAAAGAGAAGAGAAACTGACACTCTTAAGATCCAAAGAGTTATCATCTTGTCTTGGGGTCGTCAAAAAGTCGAATTTATATTGTACAGGATGTTTAGTATAGAGTGTTTTGCAGTTGATTGCTGTTGATAAGCAGATATGTTAGACAGTTGAACTAATGTATTCTGGAAGTCATCTGTGCTGTATTTCTTATATTGGGCTATATGAGAGAGTTTGAATGAGGAAGAGAGATCTCTTCAGGGTTTCCATCAACATATGTATCTAATCTGAAGAACATTTATTAAAGTTATCTGGACTTTAAAAAAATACTTTTCCACTAGCAGTGACCATCACACACAATCATATTCTACTTTGAATCTACGGAGTATGAAGAGATTGCAATTCTGGCCAAATTTTGTGCAGTTTGCGACTTCCAAAATTCCAAATGAAATGTTTGATATCATATGAATATTTTGCAGGAAAACATGGTTTTATATAATAATATAATTGAAATAGAATAACATAACTTATTTTATACCTTTTCTACAACACTGTGTCATGCTTAGGAACTTATCTTAATAACAAACTTATAAATGGATAAAATGCATTTAGATTCAGATTTAGATTGATTTAATTGTTTTTTTTTATTGATAGTAAAACATAGTTTTTATTGATTGCAAGTCGGATCGGAGGTTGGACTGTAGGAGAACAGGCGAAAACCCAGTAGCAATCTGTAGAGAGATCACGTCTCTACAGATGGTTGGGAGAATAATGGGCCGATGGGGTATTAGCAGTAGCAATATGTAGATAGATCACCTCTCTACAGATGTCTACAGACTAATAGAAATACAGATGGGAAAATAAGGATGTGGAGTTGAGGGTTGGTGGGATAGCTGGGGGAATAGCTACGGTGGCAAATTGTCCTCCAGTTTATTTGAACATCCGGAGGAATCTTCTCCAGAGAGAAGGTCTTTTCTGCTTGGTGTTGCCTTTTGGTTGGCTTAGTGTTGCCTCCCCTTGGTCGTCAGTCTCCTCTTTCACACCGCTGCATGTTTTCTCCTGCAGGGTGTCTTGGATGTTGCTGAGCGACTGGAGGAGACGGGTTCTCTCCTCCTGCCACTGCAGCTGCTGACTCTCCAGGTTGCTAAGCGCCTGGGCCAGTTTAACCATCAGCGCGTGGTTCTCCTCTCTCTGCTCGGCCAGGTAGACTTCTGTTTCCTTCTGGCTTTCCTTTTGCCTCTGAAGAGCCTCCTCCATCTGCTCCTTCTTATGGCGAGTGTTGGCTTCAGAGGCCATCTTAAACAGAAGCTGGACCTCCAGATCACTGATCTTTTTAACGTTCTTCTGATTGGCCTCATCATGGAGACCGTTATTTTCTTTCAGCTCTTCTTTGAGCTGCTCCACTTCAGCTGTCAAGGCTTTGTTCTCTTCCTTTAGCTTATTGTTCTCCTCCTTTTCGCAGCTTGCCTGCTGGAGGGAAGATCTTAAAGCTTCGTTCTCCTCCTTCAGTGTGTTGATCTCCTTCTCATGGCTGCTGAGCTGCAGAGGCTGGGGCTCCGGGTCGACAGTCATGGCGTGCTGGGAGGAAGCCTCCACCTCTTCACAGGCCTGAGTGATTTGCGGCGCTGTGCAGATATCTTTCTGCTGCATAAGACAGCTTATAAAATCACTGGCTTCATCCCCACTCGCCTTAGCTTCACTCGAAAGTGCTTTTGACATTAGGCTGAACTGTGGTGCTGTCCAGTGAGGTTTCCAATAATCACTGTCCCTCCCGGAGTGTTCTTTTGGAGAGGGTGGTGTTGGTGTCCAGAGTTCTTTCCGTTGAACCGGGCCCCGTTTATAACAATCGGCTTCAACCTTACCAGCCCAAACCCTAGCCAAGCCTTTTTGCTTAGGCGCTCTGTGAGGTTGCGTTGGTTTCCAAAGAGTTTTTCTCTGGACAGGGCCCCTTGTCAGTTCGCCGGCCTCACCAGCCTGCTGTGCTGCACCTGAAGGTGGTGACACACACTCAGGTGTAGCTGCAGCCTGCTGTGGAGCACCAACCTGTCCAGAAACCTTCGGTGAAGCATCTCTAACAGTACGGTAGGGTGGTGGGGCTTTCCAAAGTGTCTTTCTCTGGATAGGGCCCCTGATCATTTCAGAGGCCTCACAAATCTGCTGTGCAGCACCTGAAGGTGTATTCTCAGGTGTAGCAGAAGCCTTCTGTGGAGCCACCTTGATGGTCAGTTCCTGCTGTAGATCCTTCCATCTAACAACCTTCACGAGTTTTGGCGTAGCTTGTTTTAGTGGCACGTCTTTTGGTACAACGTTAGCTATAACTTTAGTAGTAGCAACTTCCTGGAGAGCCTCTTTAGCTGAAGCTGAATCTACCTTCTGTGGAAGATCTTTTGGTGTAGCAGCCTGCTGTGGAGCACCAATCTGTCCAGAAACTTTAGGGGAAGCAACTTTAAGAGTAATTTCCGGTTGTAGAATCTCCGTCCGTCTAAGAATCTTCAGCACCACGTCTTTTGGTGCAACGTTAGTAGCATTAACGTTTGTAGTAGCTACCTGAGGAAGATCTTTAGCTGTAGCTACCTTCTGTGGAAGGTCTTCTGGTGTAGCAGCCTGCTGGGAAGAACCTTTGGGTGCAGCACCATCTTGCAGTGGAGCAACCTCAGGTTTAGCAGCTGGCTGTGGAGCATCCGTGGATGTAGCAGCCTGTTGTGGTTGGACCCCTTTCAGTGTCTCACTCTCTTTAGTGAGAACGGTTGTGGTTATGGTCTCTGGAGCCTGTTCCCCTGCAGAAATGATAGCCTCGTTCCACACGCGAAGGGAAGAAATCCTGTTATTCCAGGAATTGTACGAGTGGGTTACCTCCGGCTGGATAACGTTTTTCTTCCCTTTATTCTTGCCTTTCTTGTTTTGTTTAACTTTGGAGTTCTCCATCGTAAAGATTTGGCAGTTTGTCTGTTATGCTCTGTAAATGTCTCCGAGTGTCCTTGTCTGGCGGCTCTGGTTGAGATTGTGAGATTTAAAGGGTGTAGGTCCTATATGATAAAGATTCATCAAAGGCGTGGAATGGAGTGACATCATGCATCAAAGGAAACAGGATGGAATGTTCTTTTTGATCTTTTTGTTTTTTTCAAAAGTGCATCTTTTGAAATGGGAGGACAACAATAGTTATTCAATATTTACATAACAATCAATTCTTAATAGAATTATTATATCTGTAAAGTGACAACCGGAGCAGAAAAGTATTGAAAGGAAATGCCAATAGATGACTCAGCTATTTGTTTCAAATGCTATATGCTTAATTTAAATGATCAGAAAGTTATATATCTATCTATCTATCTATCTATCTATAAATGACAAATAGCTTACATGACTTGCATTTTGCCTTCCTGATAAGAAGTGAGGCATGTTTTAATATGACTCATCTGCATTTGCTAATAGTATAATTATAGGGCGAATATGATATAACATTTTCAGAATGACTTGTATTTTGTGTTTTTACCTAGCACAACTTTACATGCTTTGTTAAAAAAACACACTGCCCATGGCTGCTGCACCCATAGATGCACCTGTATTCACCCTCTGTATGAGATGCTCTGGAGCACCTGTCTCTTTAAAGGAGAAATGCGGCCAATTTTGACCTGAATCGTGATTACTAGATGTCACAGAGTACTGTCAATAGAAAAAAAAAGCGACCAAAATTGGTCATTTTTGGTCGTTAAAACTACCAAAACTGGAGTTGCTGCAGCTAATGGCCAGAGCTCCCAGTTAACTAAAATGCCAGTGATGTGAGGCGTGTTTTAAATAGTGCCTTTGTGCCTCTTAACAGGCACAAAATGCAACTGAAATGTCTGTGCAACTTGAACAGGGCCCTTACGTGACGACAAAATTCGTTTTCACCTCAGACATTTTGAGGAAACCGTTTAAATTCAAAGTTTGTACTGTCACCTACCTCTTTTTCCATCGGTCGCTTCACTGAAAGCCCAAAAGAGTTGATCACAGAGGTTATGCCTTCGCGACGAAAACTTTAAGTTTATTTCCCCTTGAAAAATAGGTAATTGAGCACTGTAGTGGTTATGACCATATCAGTGACTATAACTACATGGAAACAGACCAAATGATGCCTGTGGCTTGCACAGTAATAGCGTTACTGAAGGCTAGCTCTAGTCTCGCGCCTAAGTCCTGTTTCCTGCAACAACTGGGGACATCAGCGCGAGACTAGAGCCTTCGGGAAAGCTATTACTGTGCAAGCCACAGGGATCATTTCTACAGTGTGTCAGAGTTAAGTGCGCACAGAGTGAATTATGGATTTAAAGAGAAGAGAAACTGATTTGATTCTCCATTAATGTGGTTTAAATGTGAAAAACTTTGTTCATTAAAGTTTATTGCAAATGAAGATTGTGGTGTGCAAAAGTTATTCACTTTCCAATATTTGAATTTGTACAATTTAACTTCTTTTAAATCATTGATTGTGGGAAAACAAAACATTGCCTCAATATTTTCTATTTAACCAGGACATTTTTCTCGCTTTATACGTACAATGGCATTGTCGCCGTGGTGGTACCCCTAACGAGAAGAAATTGGTACCATGTAATGGGGTACCTTTATGTACCAGTGGATTAAGGTACAAATATATTGCTAAGGTACAAAATTGTCTCTCATAAGGTACAGTATAAAAGGGTACAACTCTGTACCTATAGTAAGGGTATCATTGCTGTACCTCGGGGGTACCACCCCAGCGACGAGCCATTTCTACCCTTGAAAGAACATATTCAAAAGGTACATGTTTGTACCTAAAAGGCACAAACTGTATGGGTACTTCTTTGTACCCTTTACTCTGGTACAAGGTTGGTCCCCTTGGGGATACTGCCCCAGCAACGAGCATTTGTACCTCTTTTGTTTTACTTTTCTGTACCTTTAATTCTGAGAGTGTACCTTCTGGGGAGCATCATTAGGTAAATCTGCCTTCTGGGGAAGATCTTTAGGTGTAGCAGCCTGCTGGACAGAACCTTTGGGTGCAGCACCATCTTGCAGTGGAGCAACCTCGGCTTTAGCAGCTGGCTGTGGACCATCCGTGGATGTAGCAGCCTGTTGTGGTTGGACCCTTTCAGTGTCTCACTCTTTTTAGGGAGAATGGTTTTGGGTATTGTCTGTGGAGACTTTACCGAAGGGAAGAAAAGGGAAAAAATCCTGTTATTCCAGGAATTGAAAGAGAGGGGTACCTCCCCGTTTGGCAGGATAACAGTTTTCTTCCCTTTATTCTTGCCTTTCTTGTTTAGTTTAACTTTGGAGTTCTCCATCGTAAAGATTTGGCAGTTTGTCTGCTAAGCTCTGTTAATGTCTCAGAGTGACCGTGACAAAAATCAATGTACAGAATTTCAGATATGGATTCAGGCTGATCAAATTTGATTGCTCAAATTCAGATTGAAAAATTAAAGTTAAATATTCACCCAGTAACATCACATGACAGACAGGTCGTGCTCTGATAAGCCAAAGGTCAGTTTAGTTGCATGCAGGATGAATTGCTTCTCCTATTCTGGGTAGCATTCATGTGACTGTGTGAATATTCAACTTGAATTGTTCAATCCGAATTTGAGCAATCAAATCTGACTGATGTTTTTGTAGAAAAATTGCAACTTGAAATTTGAGATCTGAATTTGATGTATGTGATTTTTATCTGAAATTCTGTAAGTGAAAATTGTTTTTCAAAATTCAGGTATTCAAAATGGAAATCAATACTGTTCATATTCTTAAAAAAAAAAAGGTTGGATGGATTCAAAGAGAAGAGAAACTGACACTCTTAAGATCCAAAGAGTTATCATCTTGTCTTGGGGTCGTCAAAAATCAAATTTATATTGTACAGGATGTTTAGTATAGAGTGTTTTGCACTTGATTGCTGTTGATAAGCAGATATGTTAGACAGTTGAACTAATGCATGCTGGAAGTCATCTGTGCTGTATTTCTTATATTGGGCTATATGAGAGAGTTTGAATGAGGAAGAGAGATCTCTTCAGGGTTTCCATCAACATATGTATCTAATCTGAAGAACATTCATCAAAGTTATTTGGACTTTAAAAAAAAAAAACTTTTCCACTAGCAGTGACCATCACACACAATCATATTCTACTTTGAATCTACGGAGTATATGGATAAAATGCATTTAGATTCAGATTTAGATTGATTTAATTGTTTTTTTTTATTGATAGTAAAATATAGTTTTTATTGATTGAATGCCGGATCATAGGTTGGATTGTGGGAGAACAGGAGAAAACCCAAACTAAGACGGGGAGAACATATACTCTAAGAAGATAAGGAACAACTTGTCACAAGGGAAGATGAAATCTGGGGAGTAGCAATCTGTAGAGAGATCACGTCTCTACAGATGGTTGGGAGAATAATGGACCGATGGGGAATTAGCAGTAGCAATATGTAGATAGATCACCTCTCTACAGATGTCTACAGACTAATACAAATACAGATGGGAAAATAAGGATGTGGAGTTGAGGGTTGGTGGGATAGCTGGGGGAATAGCTATGGTGGCAAATTGTCCTCCAGTTTATTTGAACATCCGGAGGAATCTTCTCCAGAGAGAAGGTCTTTTCTGCTTGGTGTTGCCTTTTGGTTGGCTTAGTGTTGCCTCCCCTTGGTCGTCAGTCTCCTCTTTCACACCGCTGCATGTTTTCTCCTGCAGGGTGTCTTGGATGTCGCTGAGCGACTGGAGGAGACGGGTTCTCTCCTCCTGCCACTGCAGCTGCTGACTCTCCAGGTTGCTAAGCGCCTGGGCCAGTTTAACCATCAGCGCGTGGTTCTCCTCTCTCTGCTCGGCCAGGTAGACTTCTGTTTCCTTCTGGCTTTCCTTTTGCCTCTGAAGAGCCTCCTCCATCTGCTCCTTCTTATGGCGAGTGTTGGCTTCAGAGGCCATCTTAAACAGAAGCTGGACCTCCAGATCACTGATCTTTTTAACGTTCTTCTGATTGGCCTCATCATGAAGAACATTATTTTCTTTCAGCTCTTCTTTGAGCTGCTCCACTTCAGCTGTCAAGGCTTTGTTCTCTTCCTTTAGCTTATTGTTCTCCTCCTTTTCGCAGCTTGCCTGCTGGAGGGAAGATCTTAAAGCTTCGTTCTCCTCCTTCAGTGTGTTGATCTCCTTCTCATGGCTGCTGAGCTGCAGAGGCTGGGGCTCCGGGTCGACAGTCATGGCGTGCTGGGAGGAAGCCTCCACCTCTTCACAGGCCTGAGTGATTTGCGGCGCTGTGCAAATATTTTTCTGCTGCATAAGACAGCTTATAAAATCACTGGCTTCATCCCCACTTGCCTTAGCTTCACTCGAAAGTGCTTTTGACATTAGGCTGAACTGTGGTGCTGTCCAGTGAGGTTTCCAATAGTCACTGTCCCTCCCGGAGTGTTCTTTTGGAGAAGGATGGTGTTGGTGTCCAGAGTTCTTTCCGTTGAACCGGGCCCCGTTTATAACAATCGGCTTCAACCTTACCAGCCCAAACCCTAGCCAAGCCTTTTTGCTTAGGCTCTCTGTGAGGTTGCGATGGTTTCCAAAGAGTTTTTCTCTGGACAGGGCCCCTTGTCAGTTTGCTGGCCTCACCAGCCTGCTGTGCTGCACCTGAAGGTGGTGATACACACTCAGGTGTAGCTGCAGCCTGCTGTGGACCACCAATCTGTCCAGAAACCTTCGGTGAAGCATCTCTAACAGTACGGTAGGGTGGTGGGGCTTTCCAAAGTGTCTTTCTCTGGATAGGGCCCCTGATCATTTCAGAGGCCTCACAAATCTGCTGTGCTGCACCTGAAGGTGTATTCTCGGGTGTAGCTGCAGCCTTGCTGTGGAGCCACCTTGATGGTAAGATCCTGCTGTAGATCCTTCCATCTAACAACCTTCACAACTTTTGATGTAGCTCCTTTTAGTGGCACGTCTTTTGGTACAACGTTTGCTATTACCTTTAGTAGTAGCTACTTTCTGGGGAGCATCTTTAGCTGAAGCTGAATCTACCTTCTGTGGAAGATCTTTTGGTGTAGCAGCCTGCTGTGGAGCACCAATCTGTCCAGAAACTTTAGGGGAAGCAACTTTAAGAGTAATTCCCGGTTGTAGAATCTCCGTCCGTCTAAGAATCTTCAGCACCACGTCTTTTGGTGCAACGTTAGTAGCATTAACGTTTGTAGTAGCTACCTGAGGAAGATCTTTAGCTGTAGCTACCTTCTGTGGAATGTCCTCTGGTGTAGCAGCCTGCTGGGAAGAACCTTTGGGTGCAGCACCATCTTGCTGTGGAGCAACCTCAGGTTTAGAAGCTGGCTGTGGAGCATCCGTGGATGTAGCAGCCTGTTGTGGTTGGACCCCTTTCAGTGTCTCACTCTCTTTAGTGAGAATGGTTGTGGTTATGGCCTCTGGAGCCTGTTCCCCTGCAGAAATGATAGCCTCGTTCCACACGCGAAGGGAAGAAATCCTGTTATTCCAGGAATTGTACAAGTGGGTTACCTCCGGCTGGATAACGTTTTTCTTCCCTTTATTCTTGCCTTTCTTGTTTTGTTTAACTTTGGAGTTCTCCATCGTAAAGATTTGGCAGTTTGTCTGTTATGCTCTGTAAATGTCTCCGAGTGTCCTTGTCTGGCGGCTCTGGTTGAGATTGTGAGATTTAAAGGGTGTAGGTCCTATATGATAAAGATTCATCAAAGGCGTGGAATGGAGTGACATCATCATCAAAGGAAACTGGATGGAATGTTCTTTTTGATCTTTTTGTTTTTTTCAAAAGTGCATTTTTTGAAATGGGAGGACAACAATAGTTATTCAATATTTATATAACAATCAATTCTTAATAGAATTATTATATCTGTAAAGTGACAACCGGAGCAGAAAAGTATTGAAAGGAAATGCCAATACATTTGTTTCAAATGTTATATGCTTAATTATAAATGATCATAAAGTTATCCATCCATCCATCCATTAATTATCTATCTATCTGTTTTTAAGCTAAAAGCTAACAAGTTAGCGGTCACAGAGGTGTCTTCTGGGTCTTTCTAGCCTCTACAGGTGATTTTCTATCCAGCCTGGAACTTGTGCCCTTTTTCAGGGTCATTGAGTATTAAATCCCGAACTGTTGCATCCAAGATTTATCCACTTGATGTCCATAATTAATCCTATTTTCGCTCATTCTTGCCGCTAGCTCCGTTCTCTGTGTCTCTTCTCTTTCTGTCTGCATGTCGGAAGTCAAGGCAAGCAGCATGCCCATATATGGGCGACAACATGACCAAAGAGTTTAGAGTGGGAAAGATAGTAATCCTCCAAGTCAAACTAGTCCAGTATGTGATCAAAAATATTATATACCGGACAAGATAAATATCTACCGTTTTACAGAGGAGAATGGCGTCGCTGGTTTGAGATTTGGCATATATTTGTTTTTTGATTATGAAGAAGAAGAAATGTAAATAGTATGTGCTTTATATGAGTTATGTTTATTATGTTTATTTTTTGCGTGTGACTCCCAGGACATATGAGAAGTGTTTTAGAGGCGATTGGTTTAGGGTTTACTGCTCTGTGTGTGATATCAATACATATCTGTGAGATTCATGTTCCGTTTTATTTATTTATTTGTCTTTAAGGTCCTACAATAATTTTTAATATTCAAGTGACCTCACTGGAGCTCAAATATTCTAATAACCCAGTCTGTCCTGAAAAAAATCATGTTCATATCTTGACTGTAGACAACAGGGTTGATGTTTTAGAAGCTTTTATATAAAACAAATCCAGACGGACAATGAACTGTAAAAATGACCTTAGGGTCTCAGAGGGTTTAATTTGACTCATCTGCATTTGCTAATAAGATTTTTTTATAGGTTGAATATTAAATAGCATTTTCAGGATGACTTGTATTTTTACTAGCAAGTTTTGTTAAAAAATAAAAACACACATGCTGCCCATGGCTGCTGCACCCATAGATGCACCTGTATTCACCCTCTGTATGAGATGCTCTAGAGCGCCTGTTTCTTTAAAGGAGAAATGCAGCCAATTTTGACCTGAATCACCAGATGTCACAGAGTACTGTTGATAGGAAAAAAAACAACCAAAATTGGTCGTCTTTGGTCGTTAAAACTACCAAAACTGGAGTTGCTGCAGCTAATGGCCACAGCTCCCAGTTAGCTAAAATGCCAGTTGTGAGGCGTGTTCTAAATAGTGCATTTGTGCCTCTTAACAGGCACAAAATACAACTGAAATGTCTGTGCAACATGAGAAGGGCCCTTACGTGACGACAAAATGCATTTACAACATTTTGAGGAAACCGTTTAAATTCAAAGTTTGTATTGTCACCTACTTCTTTTTCCATCGGTCGCTTCACCAAAAGCCCAGAAGAGTTGATCAGAGATTTCTGCTGCATAAGACAGCTTAAAAATCCCTGACTTCCGTATTAGGTGAAGCTGAAGGTACCTTCTGGGGAGCATCTTTAGGTGAATCTACCTCCTGTGGTAGGTCTTTTGGTGAAAGTCCGCAGCAAAGCTTTCTAGCAATGTTTCCATGCTGGCCGATCTGCACTGATGACGGTCCGTCTGCGGCTGCAGGACCTGGAGCTCACCGCCAGCGTTTCAGTTTGACTGTTAAAAAGTGTTTAGATGATAAAAAGGTATTTATTTAGAAGTGGGCTGGCTGCTAGTTATCTATCTATGACGGTGACAATGGTGTAATGATTTAGATGGACTCCCAAGACCAGACGGTGTTCACCAAACTGGCCAATAGAAACGTGGCCCCGTTTTCTATTGGCCAGTTTTCCGCCCATGACATAATTTTCACATCGAGAGAAAAAACTGAATCGAGAGCAAAGACTTTTGAGAGCGAGAAGAAAAACGTTTTTCACACAGAGCAAAAAATATATATTTGAAAGTTTAAAGTATTTTTATAGAGATTTTTTTGCTATTGGCATGAAAACTTTTTCTCTCAAATATTTTTTTTCTCTCATAAAATGCTTTTTTGCTATCACTATGATAACTTTCTCTCAAACATTTTTTTTAATCTCTCAGATCATTTATTTTCTCGCATGTAATAAAGAAACAAATCTAGCTCCATGGAATAATATTGAAAAAAGTTTCAGAAACACTGCAAAAGAGAATGTCACTGCCCAATGTGAGGAGAGTGCAGATTTAAGTTGCACATGCTCAGATGTTAACGGTTTACGGCATGACGCATCATGCCCGATGAGAGTCGAGTCAGACCCATAGACAGTTAAAGAAGTGGACTAACAGATCCCGTTGTTCTGAACGGAGACCAGTGAAGGAAAATAGAAGCACTTTTCCAGTGATGGCTTAATGTTACTGCGCAGCCTCCAACTGAGCTTGACAACATAGATGTGATGTGGGCAACTTGTCTGAAATTTGTAAGTCTTCTGGTAGCTGTGCCAAGAGAAATCTTAATAATTCCCAATCAGCAGAGACGGAGAGAGTAGTTATATGTTAGGAGATAACATAGACACAGGCTAATTACTGCTAACTAACATGCTAGTTAACATTAACATAGACACAGGCTTATTACTGCTAACTAACATGCTAGTTAACATTAACATAGACACAGGCTTATTACTGCTAACTAACATGCTAGTTAACATTAGTAATTAAACCTAAACAGCTAATGGAAGTCCAAACTGTGTGCGTGCTTCTCATGACAATACGGTGATTTGTCAACTATGCGACAGTAAGTCGCGTGGTTATGACGCAACCGTTAGCCTATTTTTACAAAAACTTCTGCTATGGAGCCATAACTTGAGCCACAGGGTAATGGAGCCTTTCATACATTGTTTTGTTTCTTTAGAAATAATCAACGGACGAATAGAGTCTTTAGACACTTCAGATGTAAAGTTATTCTCTGTCAAAGTGGCGCCAAAATGAATGGTAGTCAATGGGATGCTAACTGCAGTTGATGGCTTCGTAGCATTAAAATGGCGCCATCAGAGCTTCGCTTAGAGAGGAGAGGCTTACCCCCTTGGGTCAGACCGGCTTTGGTCTAGTGCAGATTTGAGTCGCGCATGCTCAGATTTAAACAATTTACAACATAACTGTCATACTGAAATTTGTGAAATCCATGAAATAATAAACTTTTCTCATTACAAACAATAACAGAAGATGGGAATCATTTAAAAAACGTAGCTATCTAAGATTATTTGATTATTATTGATTATTATTTTATACGTTAGCTCAAAACACCATTCAACTAACAGCCTTTGTTGTGTTTGATGCTAACTTGTAGCCAGCAGTGACCCAACTTCATTAAGTAAGTGTACAGTATTGACATTACAGAAGTCTCTCGTTAGCATCTCATATGCTACTTGTTGCAAAGTGACGCATGCGCGGCTCAAATCTGCACTCTCCTCACATTGGGCAGTGACAGAGAACAAGACGCGGGAATTCCACACAACGTAGACGCCATCTTTTTAAAGTTAAACTGTTCCACGAACATCATCCAACACCTTCAACTATAAATATACAAGACCCATACACTAAATACTTACAAATTTTATTATCTACAGCCCAATTTGGGTATCAACTTAACTTTAACTCAACTTTCAGTTGAGTACCTCGGCTGCACAAGGGGCACGAAATAGCTAACGATACTGTAAACTAGCTAGCCAGCTAGCCGAATCAACAGGCAAATGTTAGTTGACCGTTTTGCTCGGACACGGATTGGCTAACGTTCTATCAAAATATCTGTTAAAATACGAATATAAATGATCTATTGATGTTTTAAGTTAATTTAATAGTGTAAAACTATCGTGTGACTTCTTACCTTTCTAACGGTATATGGTGTTAACTTGTTACTTTAGCTTTTACTTTACAAGAGCCACTTAAACTAAAAGTACGCTATCGCCGGTAAATCAGCGGTGCGCTACCCTTGGCCATAACCGGACACCGCTGGAGACAGACAGTTAAAGAATGTCCCATCAATTCTGTCAAAACCACCGGATCTTACTTCTGTCCTTTCCGATATAACACCATGCTTCAACAACTCTGAATTATGCAATAGGAGCTCCTTAATGTCCAGTTCAGTAAAAATAGAGGAGGAAACTCCATCGCCCGAGCGTTCTTACGTCTTTCCCTCATTTCATATACTAATTAGACATCTAAAATGTCCATGTACATATAGGAAATTTCATACGTAGATTGTTAGATGGGTATACATCAATTAGGTTAACATTTTGGTGATGATCGAAAATGTAAAGTACCGCAAAAAGACCAGAAAGTCCGTCAAGCTGAAGGTGTCCGGATATGGCCGATAGCAGCGAGTGGTGTCCGAACGTGGACACAGCTACTTTACATCTAACGAACGTTAACGCTAGTGTTGACTTAAAAATAAGTCCCGATATAACTCTAGCTAGCGCTAACGCTAGCACTGTTTTAGCACTAGCATTAGCAAATGCTGATCAGCCAACTGTTATCAGCGGGCTGCAAGTGTCACATTCAAATGTCCGTTAGCTAACGGCAGTATTACTCACCTCTGTCGTTGTTAAACCACCGTCTAGCAATGCTTGGACCAGCTCATCGGAGGATAACGTTGACAGAGCCGTTCTGAGATTCGGTGAGCTGCTATGGGAACAGGTGCGCGTGCCAGAAGGGAGCGCGAGCACTTTTTTTTTTTTTTTTTATAATTATCATCTTTAAATTTTACAAACATGGTAAACAGTTATTGAACAGTTGGCATCAGGAGAATATATAAAAAGATAAAAAATAAAAATACAAAATAAATAAATAAAAAATAAAAACATTTTTTTCCATGCAGTAAATATAGATAAGCTTAAGAAAAAAATATATACATAAATAAATAAAAAAAACAAGGACATAAAAATATAAAAATAAATACAAATAAATAAGTTAGAAAAGTGGATTAAATATAAACATCAAAAACTAAATACAATACAGACAAGGTGAGATGGGCCAAGGCTATATAATTATAATTCCTTAAAATCTTGCAGTAGATCAGCTATATAGATGGTTTTCTTACTATTAATGATTTGGATTTAGAAATTTCCCTTGTATAATTAATAAATTGACAATCCCGTGTGTGTGTGTGTGTGTGTGTGTGTGTGTGTGCGCGCGACTGTATAGAAGTCGTATAACTTATGTTGTCATTTGTGGTGCCCTTACCTAATATACTGTAAATGTTAGACCAAGTGACAGTGAATGAAACGGCTTGCTTACTACTTTGTACTTATACTAATAATACTAATACTAATAATATACTACTTATACTAATAGTACTAATACTTTTTTTCTGAAGTTAAGTTTCTCCAGCTCTCCCCAGGTTGGCAAAAATGCATCAGATTGATGCTTTAAAATATGGAATATTTCATATTTTCTTCAGAGGATATTAGCCCTCTAGGGGGGTCCGAGGGCATGCTCCAGGACCCCCAGACCCCCCACGATGATGTCGCCCCCCAGGGCAGATTCTGGCCAATATGAATATACAGTGCAGTTTACCCACTACAATAGGGGGGGGGGGGGGCAGTAGCTCAGTCCGTACGGAGTTGAGTTGGTTCAAGTCCACATACGGACCAAAGCATGGTGGTGGACTCGTAGCTGGAGAGGTGCCAGTTCACCTCCTGGGCACTGCCAAGGTGCTCTTGAGCAAGGCACCAAACCCCCGACTGCTTGGGGCGCCTTTCCATGGGCAGACCCCCCCCCTCTGACATCTCTCCATTTAGTGCATGTGGTTCAGGTCTTTGTGTAATGTGTGTAATAACAGTGTAAATTGTAATTTTCCCTTGTGGGATTATTAAAGTATATATATTATTATTATTATTATAATACATTAGACTACACCACTGGTTTGCATGGTTTCCTGCTAATCTACCGCTCCACCCTCCAGTCCAGCAGGTGGCGCGCACGCACCAGGACGCCGGGTGCGCGCCACTCAAAACCAAAACCAAAAGAAGTCGAGCAGCAGGAACGGAAAGAAACAGGAAGAACTAGAAGAAGACAACATCGGCACCACAATGAATAGGAGACTAATCAAGGTATTAAAAAAAAAAATGTTCCCGAATTAAGAATTTAGACTATTTTGTGAGGGTTTAAATAACTCGCTTCGGCTTCACGCGTGTCGCCACAGTGCCGTCGAGCAAGACAACATGTCGTTAACGCGATAGTTTAACAAAACGAAAGGATAACGACGTCCAACTAGTTGGTTTTAGTTTGAGACGCCGGCAGGGCGCGACCTGGCACTCACGGGACAACTTAGACAGATAAAGCGTGGAGTCGGACAGCATGTTTTTGTTTTTACTCGTTAAACCGGGGAGCGCGTTATCACCCCGCTCCCACGGCTGTGGCGGCTGGTTTTACGCGCTGTCACCGCCTGAAGGCTGGAGAGAAAACATGGAGACTTTGGGGTTGGGACGTGACGTCAGACACCGACTGGGAGATAAAATATCACTAAAATAATTATATTGTGAAATAAGACCAGACAACAGTCAATACTGTGGTGATACATGTTCAAATCTGCTTTAAGAAAACAAACATTTTCTGCTCTTTTCTTTTGCTTTCTCTACATCTGTTAGATATTCATATTGTACTTTATACTCGATTACATTTGTCTGACAGCTTTAGTTACTGCCCTTCCTGTCCAGTGAAAACCACGTTTCTCCAGATGTGTTAATGTTGGATCTTTGGGATTAAGTGAAGGATGAAGTCTTCCTTTATGTGTTGAGGAAATTCTACTTATTAAGCTAAATAATTCTGGACTCAGGACTGTGCACCAGCACCCCCCGCCCCTCTCTTTTTTCTCTGCACTCTCTCTACACTTTATATCTTTGATTTTTGATATTTTATATTGTTATCTTATATTCTTACTTTTTTTGTGTCAACGCTGTAAAGGGATTGCTTTAATCTCGTTGCACAAGTACCGTGTACTTGTGTGTAATGACAAATAAAGGCATACTATTCTATTCTAAAGTCTTTAAAAAGCCTCTTGGCTGAGCTCAAAAATGCACCTAGCTGCTACGATTAGTCGACTAATCAATAAGTCGATCAACGGAAACAAATAATCAGCAACTATTTTGATAAATGTTCATGCAAAAATGGCACAAAATACCTAATACCTAAACATACCTTTTACTTTTCATACATTAAGTACATTTTGCCTAGGGATCGACTAAATTAATTTTGATTTTTTTTTAATTTTCATTAATTTTCATTTTTTTATTCTTTTCCCATCAGCCTTAGCCAACGACACATACAGACTGACGATTTTCTTGAGCCGATATTTTGAGTCGATACTGCTTTTACTCCCTTAATTTACATCATAAAAATTACAATGATACCCAATGTTACAAGTGTCAATTCTTAAACATTTATTGAACTTAAAAGAAAAATATTTACCAAATAGTAAAAACAGGGGATGTAGAACAAGTAAAAAGGTGCCCAGAGATTCCCACCCCTAGTATATTTTACTTAAGTTAGGTTTTAAATGCAGGACTTTTGCTTGTGGTGGAGTATTTTCACGCTTTATCAGTTTATTTACTTCAGTCAAGGATCTGAATGCTTCTTCCACCACCAGTATATGTTGAAGTCTGTTTGCCTCGAGTGTAATGGACTCTGTCTCTGTATGGCTGCCCAGTTTCTACAGCCTCTTACTTACACTTTCAGCATGACACACCAGCAGAGCGCCTGATTCAGGAATTCCCCCACGTGATAAAAAACGAGTGACGAGTCTTTTAACCACTTCCTGAATTCCTCTTTTACAATGATTTTACAATTCAGGTATTCAAGTGTGCTGACAGGAAGCGGAACAGCTTGGTAGCGTTGCATTTCCCTCCCACTCACATGAAATTGAGGAGAGGGTTAACTTCTCCTGTTGCGGATCTCACATCGTGGTCAGAAGGAACAGAGGAGACACTTTGTTCCTCTCACTATGACTCTAGAGTCACTACTCACTTCTAGAGTCACTCTGTCACTTTCTCCCTCTCTCTACCACGTGCACACATGCACAGGTTTGTGGCATTATCTTTGGGGGACCGGTCATTGACATAAGGAAACGGAAATGTAATCGCATCGGGACCGCGTGAATTGAAATTGAACAGATTAGGAAAATCATTGGCGATACCCAGCGTAAATTTGAAATGTCTCCATTTCTGCCCTAATCTAATCTGATCTACATACCAGACATTTATAGGCATCTAACGGTTAAAATAACACTTAATGGCTGGACAGTTGCATTAGATTAGATGTATATTCCCCTCTTTTGAGTCTCAGTGGTCTCGTGATTCTGTCCCATTTTAAATCAACGGTTTTGTTCCAGGAGCTTGAAGAAATCCGCAAATGTGGGACGAAGCATTTCCGCAGCATTCAAGTGGACGAGTCAAATCTTTTGAACTGGCAAGGCCTTCTTGTTCCTGTAAGTATCGGCTTGTGTTGCTCTAGTGTGTAGTAGCTGTCCTTCCAATGAACTTGTTTCATCATTAAACATTGTATGTCTTCCCAATCTACAAAAGGATTGTCCTCCATATGACAAGGGAGCATTTCGGATTGAGCTCATCTTTCCCGCGGAGTACCCCTTCAAGCCACCGAAGGTCACGTTCAAGACAAAAATCTACCACCCCAACATCGATGAGAAGGGCCAGGTGTGCCTGCCCATCATCAGTGTCGAGAACTGGAAGCCAGCCACAAGAACGGATCAAGGTGAGGCTTCAGAGATCAGTAATCCTGCCTTTTTTAAACTTATAACCTCCTACATCAAAGCTCATTTAGCTTAATCATAGTTTAGCATAGGGCTGCACAATTAAACACAATGTTATTGAAATCACAATCTGGACTAGTTCAATATCCAAATCATAAATTTGAGGTACTGGTTAAGTGTTCAGGGACAATTAAAGGGTGACAAAATGCAGGAAAAGTTTCCTCCTAGCCTGCCGTTTTTTTTTTTTTTAATAGATTTAATTAATTTTTATCGGAATAAAACATATCCAACATACAAGTGTTCTCTATATTCACAAAAATATCAAAAGAGGAAGGAAAATAAACCACCATCCCAACCAAGTTGACTCCAGGTAGCTCACGACTGTCCTTACCCCAAAAAGTTCAAAAATAGCCTGTCATCTGATACCTGAAGTTGTCTTTTTTAACGTTCTACACAGGGTTCAAAATTAACTTTTTTGTCTACCATCAGAATGCCAAGCGAATGTTAAAATGTGACCAGCTACTCAATAGATTACCATTGTTTTTCGGCTGGCGAGGGAAGCAATACTACCAGCCACTTGTATACTTTACCAGCATTTGGCTGGTAGATGGTGCTGATTTTGAACGCAGTAAAACAGGACAGAGTGCATAAATCCTGTCTGTTCTTGTTCCCTCTCTCTCCCTCTCCCTCTCCCTCTCTCTCTCTCTCCTCCAGTGATTCACAATCTCATCAGTCTGGTGAACAGCCCTCAGCCGGAGCACCCGCTGAGGGCCGACCTGGCAGAGGAGTACAGCAAAGACCGCGCCAAATTCATGAAGAACGCCGAGGAGTTTACAAAGAAACACAGTGAAAAGCGACCCGTTGACTGACGACACAACGCTGCCGTTGGCCTCCTTTCTGTTTCCTGTTCAAAGAGCCTGTCCCGACTCTGTTCTCACCCCCCCCCCCCAAACACAGATGCCCTGTTCTAGCGTACCTGCTTGTATTAGCACTCTCCGACCACTTAATAGAGGCTTGTTTCGGTTTCACTTTGCCAAAAAAAGCAGGACTTTTTGGTGAAGAGGCAGGCTCTGGCCTCCCGGTGTCACCGTTGGTTGTTATGACTTCTTTCTACCGATTTCTTTTTGGAACAAAAATAAGAAAATTGTCCGTGGTGGCATCCTGAAAAGTAAAATATCATAAATAAAAAAGTACTGTTCTGCTTACTTAAATGTGGATTTTTTTTATTTTTTTTCAGATTAATCGTTAGCTAGAGCTGTTTACATTTGTTGTCACCTTTGTTTTTCTCCCCCCTCTTTAAGATACACTGTACTTTGTGAATGACCTGTTGCAGTACACGGAAATTAAAGTTGGTTACTGATGCAGAATTCCCGATGTAAACTCAGCCATTTGTGAAAATGCAACAACATTCATGTTTTATTTTGAGATATTGGAGGGGGGGGGAAGTCTCCTATAATAGTTCTTCCACCTCCCAGGAAAGTGCATAGTGTCAGTGAGGATCAATTTTTCTTTTAACCCTTAAATTCAGTGGATTTATCTCTTTTTTTAACGATGTCTTTATTGATTTTTGCTTACTTACAATAAATGAATTTACCGCTTCTAACGCGTTTGAAGCTGTTCTGCTTTGCAGAAGTCATGAGAAAAAGGCTTTAACCCTGTGCTGTCTTCCTGTCAAAATGGAAATTCAACACTTGTTGACACTTTTCATTCATGTTTAACTTTTTCTTACGATTTTGATGCTTTTTTCAATGTTTTTTTTTTTATGTTTTTAACACTACGTAACACTAACTTATTAACTTATTTTTGGAATTTGTGGTCAATAAACCTCCTTTATAGGAAATTATACCTAATGTTTGAGTTAGAAAAGCAGAAATTAGGAATTATTGAGACTAAAATTAAAGGAATGGATGTTGATGATAATCACAGACTGGAATATGTCAACTTTTACTCAATACTATTTCAAAAACACTTCCATTTGTTTTACAATGCTATAAAATTGAATAAGACGCCCCAAAATTAATGAAAGTAGAGATTTGTACTTGGCAAAGAGCGTTAGGTGGAATCAATCATGTTATTTTGGGGAATTAAAAAGAACATTGATATAGGACAACATGAGGACAACATGGGGACAACATGAGGACAACATGAGGACAACATGAAGACAACATGAGGACAACATGAGGGTTAAAAGAGTAACATGCAGGGTTATAACGCCGACAATATTTTCATATTAAGAACAAAATCTACAAAACACTGATTGGTTCTAGCATTGAGATACAGTTTTAAAGCTGCAGATTGACTGTGGGCTGCAGTTAAACACTTCAAATAAACCTGATGTAATTAGCCAGTTATCCTCAGATAGCCGACACTACGCCGTTACACATGTAAAGGCAATACATCCACCTGCAGGAGCTCATTACTGAATAAAGACATGATGGATGCTTAAACAAAATGAATTGTTGTGTTTATTAATCCTCAGATTAGATCTTCACTACCTGTTCTTTTTTTATACCCACTTCAGTTATGAAAATATGACTAGGGTTTTTAAAAGGATGGAATTTAGGATTCAAAGTTCTCTTTAATATAGACCACTAAGGTCTATATTTAATATAGACCACTAAGGTCTATATAAAAGAGACTTCAGATACAGTATTAGGGACCACTAAGGTCTATATAAAAGAGACTTCAGATACAGTATTAGGGACCACTAAGGTCTATATAAAAGAGACTTCAGATACAGTATTAGGGGACCACTAAGGTCTATATAAAAGAGACTTCAGATACAGTATTAGGGGACCACTAAGGTCTATATAAAAGAGACTTCAGATACAGTATTAGGGGACCACTAAGGTCTATATAAAAGACTTCAGATACAGTATTAGGGGACCACTAAGGTCTATATAAAAGAGACTTCAGATACAGTATTAGGGGACCACTAAGGTCTATATAAAAGAGACTTCAGATACAGTATTAGGGGACCACTAAGGTCTATATAAAAGAGACTTCAGATACAGTATTAGGAGACCACTAAGGTCTATATAAAAGAGACTTCAGATACAGTATTAGGGACCACTAAGGTCTATATAAAAGAGACTTCAGATACAGTATTAGGGACCACTAAGGTCTATATAAAAGAGACTTCAGATACAGTATTAGGGACCACTAAGGTCTATATAAAAGAGACTTCAGATACAGTATTAGGGGACCACTAAGGTGGCAAATAGCAAAGGGCCGCAGGTCGGACTCGGACCTCTGCATATGACTCCGCCTACATGGGGAGCACACTTACTAGATGAGCTAGAGGTCGCCCCTGTATTTTGGATTCATCTAAATTATCTAAAAGTTACTAAAGCTGTCAAATAAATGCAGTAAAGAGCACAAAATGTTCCTTTGAATTGTAGTAAAGTAGTAGTAGCAGAAAAAGGAAATACTCATGTAAAGTACAAGTACCTCAAAATTGTACACAAGTACAGTTCTTGAGTAAATGTGCATAGTTACTTTGCGGACTTGCAATGCGTTGAGCTCTCAGGGCCACCGTAGAAAAGCAAAACGCAGTCCAAGTGTTTTATACTGTTGGTTTTATTGAAGTCAGGGTTACAGTGAAGACCTTAAACTTGAGGTAGAATCGCCCCCTAACTGCCGTTCATGTTTAAGATTAGGTTCCCCTAAAGATTTTGCAATCGTTGGAGGAGGAATAAAGAAATGTCCTCCTGTCCTGTAGCAGTGGACGGACGTCGTCCTGAGGTTTGGGAGGGAGCCCCGAGCCGAGAGCTGCCCCCCTGCTAACACTGAGGCATCCATGCTTCAGGCTTTTACTTCCTGAACTGAGCAATGGGAGCTGGGACTTTGATGTCCTGTCCCTTCTCTAGCTTCTTCTCACACTCAATCAGGTGGTTGACCCCATCGACCAATAGCTGGACTAGCTCCACCTGGGGGAAAAAAAACCAACACACACTAAAGTTAATTTCTACAACAAAATATTGTCTCAGAGTTTGAGATGACAAAAAAACTAGGGCGGCCAATTATATTTCAGGGGGGGGGATGGTGCCACCCCACGCTCCCCTTCTAGCCCCGCCCCTGCATAAGGTCATGCCTTATTAACATGACCAAAGAAAAAAAAAACACATCCGCAAGCAGAAACAAAAGACGCTTTTCCTCACCTCAGATTTGCCGAGACGGTCGTTGTTGGAAATGTCAAAGGTGTCTCCAGTAGCAGCCGTGTCCACGCCGCCTGTGCCTCTTTTCTGCAGCCGCAGGTTGTCGAGGATTTTGGAGAAACGTGGGTCCTGCAGAGTGATTTCAATCATTCGTAACTTGTTGTTACTACTGTCAAATTCCACTTTTTTTTTCCAAGAGCACATATGCAGAAGTTTATATTGATTGATCCTGTAAAGGTTGTGGGCTTAAAGGGATAGTTACTGTATGTTAGCTACAGTAGTAAGTGTACCCGGTTTTTAGAATATATTCGGCACTTTACCTTGCTGTCAGACAGCCCTTTACGAGGGTGAACTCAAGCCGTTATCTCTGCTTTCTTTAAAGCCTCCAGACTCCTTTGACAAAAACAGTGATTTTACCTCACAGAACACGGGAGTTACTGCTCTACCACTGCCTCCATCGGTTAGTTTATTTGTGTTATTGTGTGATTTTGGTGTTTTTATTTTTAGGAACTAACACTATCAAATAAACTAACCGTTCGAGGCAGCGAGGTGGCTACTGCCTGCTTTTTTTAAACTGGGGGGGCGTGCCGACTGCCATCTACTGCAGCTAACACACTGACTATGGAGATATAGCTTATACAACCACACTTCAAAAAATCTGAATTGTCCCTTTAAGTTAAAATTATTCTTGACATTGCAAACACAAGTAGACAAATCAATCTCAGCAGAAGGTGCAGTCAGTAGCTGATTAGGAGGAATAGATTGTATCACACAATGTCCTTCAGGAGATGGAGAATAAGAGATGAGGGTGGCGATATTCTATCTTTTAACAACTTATATTTGAACAAATCCCATGAAAAGAACAAAACAAAAACCAACAATATTTTTATCTGACACTCAATACGTTCTGATTTCCAGAAACAGATTTCTACAACATGGGGGGAAACCATGCGTTTGATGGGGACTATTTTCAGCGGCGGATTAATCCACATTTGGTGCTCTAGTGCAGTGGTTCCCAAACCTTTTCAGCTCAAGACCCAAAAGAGAAATTTGGTGTCTCCCCGGGACCCAAATTTACAAAAACACACCATGATTCATTGTAACATCTCCATTTTTAAACTGTAGACAAAAAATACAAACTATGAATTTAAATGCATGTGAAGTATATTTATTCCATTATAACGATGCCTTCAGCGCTGCTCGGTTCCCTTTGAATGTTCCCTGAAAGGATTCTTCTTTGCAAAGGAAACATATTTGGACGTTCCCCGATAATGTGAATGTTTTGTTTGAAGATGTGTGTCCAGTTCATTCATTTTAAAAAGAAGAGCGAGAGAAAAAAAAACCCACAGCATCCGAGCTGACCAGACCAGTGTAGCAAAAAGGAACGCTCTTATTCACATAAGATTAATATGCATTTCACTCAATTGGCGACCCAATAAAAACGGGTCTGCGACCCATTTTGGGTCCCGACCCTAAGTTTGGGAAACATTGCTCTAGTGAGTATTTGTGGCAGGAGGACCATGGGTGTGGGCTTGATTCAAGATAAACTACAGTGTGTGTGTGTTCATTATGAAGAAACATGTCAGCCAGCGCAACAGTGTGGCTCATTGATGTTTTTTTTTTTTTTAATGGAACAGACCG
This sequence comes from Etheostoma nigrum, assembly GCA_029931835.1. Taxonomy (NCBI): domain Eukaryota; kingdom Metazoa; phylum Chordata; class Actinopteri; order Perciformes; family Percidae; genus Etheostoma; species Etheostoma nigrum. The sequence goes on from CM057252.1 coordinate 3,536,927, forward strand.
AGGAAGAAGATTTACTGTATCAGGCTGTGATAAACACACACACACACACACACACACACATAATACATGATATATTCACTGGTTGTTTCATTCTCTTCCTCTGTCAGAGGAAGAGAATGTGATCAAAAGCTCCAGAACAGCTGCTAGATGGACCTCACGGTGAGATTGGTTCTGTCAGAGTTGTATCTGTGTGTTCCTGTTGAGTTGTAACTGGTTTATTGCGAGTGTGTGTGTGTGTGTGTGTGTGTGTGTGTGTGTGTGTTACCTGGCTGAGTTTTGGCAGGCGCACATGCACCCCTGCCCTGAGGCCGGTGCCCAGGTTGGAGGGACATGTGAGGACGTAGCCCAAACGCTCGTTCCACATGAACTCCCAGCCTCTCTCCTGGATCAGGTGCTCTACCTGTGAAACATAACATCACGTGAGAAGAGCTGACCAGTCACATTTTAAGTTCTCAGATCAACAAATTAAATGTTTGATGAGCTGAAAAGAATTCTCCTGCATCTTGTGTTACTAACACTTGTAAATTAACCGGTCGACCTGAGCAATGTGTTGTCTTAAAGCGACACATACTGTGAAGGGATTTGAAGCAAAATGCCAGCTCCTATTTTCATCCATCTCTGCAAAAAACCAACTGATATATTTTCTACATATGGTTTTTCTTTGATTATTATAATAAAAATAAAGGTTTGGCCGCAGTGAGAAGGGAAATGCAATCTGCGTACAGAATTACTAGCCTGGAAATCCAGACCTAAACCAGAAAGGATTAAGGGTCTGGCATCGAGTAATGAAAGTCGCCCATCTCGAAGGGCGGCACCAAGCGTACCTTTGAAAATCTCACTGCACGCAATTGGATAACACTACGACCAATCACAACAATGCACGGGGTGACGTATCCAGAGCCCCGTACGCTTAGCTACCAGCAGAGCTAACTGGTAGATTAAACTGTCGTCATCTGTTGAGCTCGCCTCTGGTCCACCTATATCAAATACACCGATTTGATTGGTGCAGCTCGTAGCTCACAAATTCAAATTGTGCTCTCGTGAGAACTCTGGATTTCCAGAGCACAGAATTACTAGACCATATCTAATATTTAACCTGGATTCTGATGTTTTAAAGTGTTGTTGTTTGTCTCCCTGTGATGTACTTTGGTTGTAGTAATATTTACACTTGTTATTTATGTATTCGACATCGACCCTGTTCAGCACTTTGGTCAACTGTTGTTTTTAAATGTGCTATAGAAATAAAATTGACATTGACATTTAAAGCATTTACGGGGTGCAAATGTTCCACCAAAACGAGTTCCACTGCACTGTGGAGAAGGCCTCACCCTAAAGCAACTTGTCTCCACTGTACCTGTTTAAGTCCTCTGCAGAATCTCTCAAACACTCTCTTCATGTTGCCTCCCTTCTCCATGGAGATGACTCTGGTGTGGTCCTCCTCATTCACCCAGATCAGGAAGGTCTTCTCATTGTTGTGCCTGAAGAGAACCAGAACAAGAGACTCAATAAGGAGCTCTCCTATAGGGAAACACTCTTTTCATTAACTGGAGATGACTCATGGCCATAAAAGGACCTCATTTTGCAGACACTTTAATATTCATGCTGCTTGTCTGGGCAGAATTAACATGTGAGAGAGTAACAGACAATCCACACCAAATGGAAATCACAAAAAATATTTCCCGTCTGCATTTTTTTCCCACCAACATGCGTCAAAATCAGGGCAATAACAGAAATTTTCTTTTATGCGTCAGAGAGTGTAGAAAAATCTATCATGGCTGTCAGGCAGAAATCTCATATCTTCCATATTTTGTAATTTTAATTTAATTTCATAAATCATTTATGCTATTGATCCCCCTTAACGTCCGTCTGTGTGTTTTACAAATATAAACACTGACAAGGCAATTTCATCTGACTGTTTATGATTTTTTTCCATATTCAATTTAGTCTGATTATTAAACCCATAAATCTCCATATTTGAATGTCTAAAAACATAATGTTAAAGTGTGAATAGTGACACAGCAGACATGCAGGAGAGCTGAGTCGACCCTACCAGATGCCCCTGGCGTCTGGCCAGTCTCGGGCCATAAAGGCACATGTCAACAAAGGAGAGACAGGTTTGTCAAACAGGAAGTGATCCTGAAGGAGGAAGGGACAAAGGGGAGGTAGAAACAGGTAGAAAACAGAGGAAGGAGTACGTTAAAGAGGATAACTTCAATAATTCAGTGAACAAACTTCTGGGGTTGAGAGGAGAGAATAGAACAAAGGTCCGGGAGGACTTCACAGGACAGGAGAGGGTTTGGGTGAGATTGCATTTAATCTCAGTGCTTACTACACTAACAGCACTGGGATAGGACCCAAAGTACTGGGATAGGACCCAAAGTACTGGGATGGGACCCTAAGCACTGGGATGGGACCCTAAGCACTGGGATGGGACCCTAAGCACTGGGATGGGAGACCAAGCACTGGGATGGGACACTAAGTACTGGGATGGGACACTAAGTACTGGGATGGGACCCCAAGCACTGGGATGGGACCCCAAGCACTGGGATGGGACCCCAAGCACTGGGATGGGACCCCAAGCACTGGGATGGGACACCAAGCACTGGGATGGGACCCCAAGCACTGGGATGGGACCCCAAGCACTGGGATGGGACCCCAAGCACTGGGATGGGACCCCAAGCACTGGGATGGGACACCAAGCCCTGGGATGGGACCCTAAGCCCTGCACTGGGATGGGACACTAAACCCTGCACTGGGATTGGACCCTAAGCACTGGGATGGACCCTAAGCACTGGGATGGGACCCTAAGCGCTGGGATGGGACCCTAAGCACTGGGATGGGACCCTAAGCACTGGGATGGGACCCTAAGCACTGGGATGGGACCCTAAGCACTGGGATGGACCCTAAGCACTGGGATGGGACCCTAAGCACTGGGATGGGACCCTAAGCACTGGGATGGGACACTAAACACTGGGATGGGACACTAAACACTGGGATGGGACACTAAACACTGGGATGGGACACTAAACCCTGCAGTGAGATGGGACACTAAACACTGGGATGGGACACTAAACACTGGGATGGGACACTAAACCCTGCAGTGAGATGGGACCCTAAGCACTGGGATGGGACACTAAGCCCTGCACTGGGACACTAAACCCTGCAGTGAGATGGGACACTAAGCACTGGGATTTCTTACCAGATCCCCCTGGAATCGGGCCAGTCTCGGGCCATAAAGGCCGAGGTGAGTAACGGAGACACGGGCTTGTCAAACAGGAAGTGGTCCTTGTGGGGGGCAGCGTAAAATAATCAGAACAGTAAAGTAAACAAAAAAAAACTTTTCAAACGTTGTTGAATATCGCAACAACAATATGACCTGTGATAAATAAACTGATATTAAAGTGTTCTCAGTTCTGCTGCGTCACGTTTTCTGCTAAAATACAACAAACTGTATGTTGAATTTTAAACAAATGAAAGGAAATAATTTCCAACGTTAGGTTACTGAACAAATTGAACATTGAGTTGATTATAAAAAGCAACATTAAAAGAATGACAGTTGCATGTTAAAGTGCAGTTTTCTACTCGTATTTTCTTTCAAATAACACAAAATGGTATCTTTTGCAATATGTTTTTGCGCTAGTTTACATTGCAATGACGATAAAAAAAAAAAAAAAAACGTATATTGTGCAGCCCTAGAATCTACTAGAGCTGTGCTCAACCAACAGTCACATGATTTTGTCGACTGATCCATTAGTAGGGGCGGGAATCACCAGACGCCCGATATTATCACGATACTAATGTCACATTACAATATTGCAATTTTAAAAGTTCATAAGCTGGCTCCTAGGCCTGATTAAATAATTGTTGTGATATTCTGCAATGTATTGCAATTTTTCCAACTTCAAATGATATCCCCAAAGGAAAACTTTTTCAACGTCTGACCTCACCAGAAGAAGAAAAAAATAAGTTAACTCCACCATCTAGTGGACTGAAAAAGTCATTGATGTTATTGTAAGAGCCAATTAGTGCCCTTGGTAGAAATAGGAACCTATTTTTTGTCAGCCAATCAGTTTTTGACCACACGCACACCACACAGGCATACTTACAGCAGTGGTTTGTCTGGAAACCCAACTAAGATCTCATATAAATAAATGGAACTGAAACTTAACTGCAAATATGACTTTCATTGATAAAAAAATGCGTCAATTACTCTACCCGTGGAACAGCACCTCAGGGGGCTTAAAGCTTGGGCTTAGTCTCTACAGTTATTATCCAAGTAGTTCTTTTATGCAATTTACATAATAACAGATAGAAACTTGGCGACTAGGTATCGATACGGCATTGCTATGGGAACATATAGCGATACTATGCTGTATCGATTCCCCCTTCCCACCTATCAGTTAGTTGATTTAATTAACAGATCTGTGTGTTTTGAGTTGTCGTTAACATTAGAAAAGTGCAATATAAATGCAGTCCATTTACAGTCTGTAAAACTGTAAAAGCAACGCTTTAAATCTTGTGTTTACCAAAAATGTGCTCATAAGTTTATGGAAGTAAGTCATTCAGCATGAAACAAATCATAAAAAATGACTAATTGCCTTCACAAATCTTAGTGGACTAAGAGTAAAAGGACTGATTAATCTTCTAATCAACTAATAAGGGGGCTAGGCTGCACTATATAAGGAAAATATGCATCTTGTGATAATGATTGTTACGTGTGATATTTAGTGTACTTATCTCTGCATTTCTGCTAAAATACAACAAATTGCCTGTTGAATTTAAAACAAATAGGGAATAATTTACAACATTCTTCTACTGAACTAATTGAACATTGAATTCTTCTTTCAGCTACCACAAACCGTCTCTGATTATCCATTGCGATATGTTGCAGCCTTTTGCATTGTGTAGACTATATTAAGTTGATATTGCCATGATGATTAAAAATACGATATACTGTGCAGCGCTAGAATTACCTGTGGGACTAATCCGTACTCGTCTAAGAGTAATCGGGACTTCCACAAAGTCCCAATTATGACTTTAGAGAAGTTCTGTCAAATCAAAGATCACAGGGATCTTGGAAGTTCCATTATGTTGTAGTTTCTCTGTATAAAACCAAGCTGAAACTCACATCAATGAGCTGCTGCTGTTCCTTCTCCGTCATGTCTCCCAGGCTGTAGTAGCGTCCGGCCAGGTCTCCCTTTAGGCCGGCCAGGGCTGTCACCACCACGCGCTCCACCTCCCGACGCTCGGCCCTGGAACAGGCCGGGGGCAGGCTCAGACCCCGGATGCTGCGGCCGGTCCGGACACGGGACGACAGGACGTAGTTGTCGTCGAACACGGCGTTGGTTATCTGGAGGTCGGGGACACAGGTGAGAAAGACAGATGGGAAATGTTGTTTAATACTCGAAGGGACGGCAGGTGGACGGAGGGATCGTGCAGCAGTGTAAACACCTTGGAGGAGTCCAGGTCAGTCGGGTGTTTCATGGTTTTGGGGTCGTAGCCGTTGTGCCGGTCTTTGATGACAGGGTCAAAGAGTTCAGCAAATACCTGGAGGGAACAGAAAGCAAAGTCAAGACTAGGTTTGGTTTCAAATAAATCCACAAATAAAAAAACATGTTTAGTCTCCTTTATAAAGAGCTGATATCTTCTGATAAATAGCATGCTTTTCTGACAATATCACAGGTGATAAAATATTGATTAAAGGTCCCATATTGTGCTTGTTTTCATATTCATACTTTATTTTGGATTTCTTCTAGATTTTGGATTTTTTATTTCTTCTAGAACATGTTCATACTTTAATGTTTAAAACACTTTATTTTTCTCATACTATTTGTCTGAATATCCCTGTATTGCCCCTCTGTCTGAGATGCTCCGTTTTAGCGCCTGTCTCTTTAAGACCCCTCCTGAAAAGGCCCAGTCTGCTCTGATTGGCCAGGCCTTCCTCATCTACCAGACGAGGGGGTAAGCCAGCCTCGGCAAAGCGTACCTCCTATGGAGCCATTTTGATGCTTTCAAGCCATCACCCGGCAGTGAATACTCACAGTATTTATACAGCACCATGACTTGATACATAAGTACAATATGCGACTTTAAATGTTATTGTTATCCAACACACGAGTTGCCGTGGCGTCCTCCAGCTTAGCCCTCGCTGAACCGCTAGCTGCTCATTAACCCTTGTGTTGTCTTCACTTTCGGGACCCTCTCGTGTCCCTCGGGTCAAACTGACCCGGGACTTATTTGGGGTTTTAAAAAAAATTCTGAAATAACATGTAACTTCATAATCTATTAACAAATATTGTCTTTATCTCAATTTGAAAGAATTGAGATAACGTATATGTTTAGGGAATGCAATCAGTCTCTACTAGCACACAATTAAACATGGAAGTTTTTATCATAAGGTTATAATTCATGTTAAAAATCCACTATGGAAAAAAAACATAAGTGGTCATATAGAATAATGTTCTGAATTGAGTCAGGAATACATGTTTATCAAAGAAAATAATGTAAGACCGTTGATTTTCAGGTAGAAAAAATTTACTTTTACCATTTTTCTTCTTGTAAAAAATTGAAATTTGACCCGAATACCATACAAGGGTTAAGCTTATTACTCAGCATATTCATGTTATTATGAACTCTATCTTCTCTGGTCAAGATTTTGGTAGCTTGACAGTCGCTCGATGGTGTTTTTGCCTCCAACGTTGCCTTCCAGGCAGCTAACCCTAACCTTAGCCCTACATAACCATTACCGCACTGCCTAGAATCAGTAAATCAACTCAAACCGTAAAAATGTCCATCTTCTTTATCATAGCACAAATCATTTAACTTGAGGAGATGAACTGATGTAGACACTGTGACCTTTGACCTCTCTCACCTCGTAGCTCTCCTCATCGCCAGCCACACAGCCCACCGTCTTGATGAACGGGTGCCCGGGGTTGTCCACTCCGGTTTGGATGCACTGGTCCAGGGTCCAGTTGTTGGGGGTGACCTTGTCCCTCAGTTTGGCATAAATGGCGGGAGTCAGAGCCGCGGCCATGCAGTTGTTGTGTTTCCTCAGGTCGGGAAAGTCCGAGCTGCAGAAGAGGGAGAAGTGGAAAGATTTGAGTAATCTGAAGATCTGAAGATCCTGCTTTTACTGCCAACTAGTGGTGACAATGTGCTGTTTCAACAACCCATGCTGCTGTGATCACATTTAGGGTTAAATTAACCCTTGTTTTGTCCTCCCGGGTCCAAAACGGACAAGAATTTGACATTTTTGCCCCTTTTTCAGACTTTCTTTTTTTTTTAGTTTTCACTAACACCATCTTATTTCCACTAGTTTTACTACTTTTTGGAATTCATGGTCAATCATTTATATAGAGGCCCTCATTTATATAGAATTAAACCTAATATTTGAGTTAAAAAGCAGAAATTATGGATAAGTACAATCAAATATTTTTGTGCAGGCTGCAGTATAGGTCATACACCCGCCCCCTCTATGTTAGCGGACGGGACATGGGACTAAAAACTCAAAGTACATGTTGAATATACTTATCCCAGTTTCCTACCTCGTTTCATCCTTGCAAATTATGCAAAATTGCCGTGCCTTAGAATAAAGATCACATCAAACCCCTGAAACATCCCGTTTAAACAGGAAATACTTCACATAAAGAGAAGACGCTCTCAAATTGGGACTCTTAATAAAACCTAATTTCTGGCATGCTCTGGAAATGCTTACGAGACATAATGGTGAAGAAGAGAAGGTGAGAGACAGAAAGGTTGTAGTAACGCAGCTGAAACCTGAGAATGGCCGTGATACAGCAGGACGGAGCCAGTGGTCCTGCTCTGACCTCGTGCTCTTTTCTATTCTCACGTGTTCACCAACGGCAGCCAAACTGGGAGAATATACTCTACAAGTACAAGTCCTGCAATCAAAACCTTTACTGAAGTATAAGTTTTCATTGTGCAGTGTTTTCCTCCTTAATGTGATGTTTCTAGATTAACATTCAAAGCCTAAAGATATTCAGTTTATAAGGAAAGAAAATCAGGAAAATTCCTTACTTGAGAGGCTGAAAACAGCATTTTTTTGCCACGTTAGCATGAAAAATCACTTAAATGATTAACTGAATGTCGAAATAGTCTGATTATATTTCGATTAGCTGACTAATCTTTGCATTTTTCGGCTGATTCGAGGAGTTTTTTTTTTTTTTTAAAGACTTCCTTTAGCTTAAGAACCACTTGACTGTTTCTATATTTTATGCGTTACATCTCAAGGGACATTTTCTTTTTTTGATGGAACTGGGCCGGGAGCAAAGTTAAATCTAGAGTGCGTAGTTTCTGTCTCCCCCATGAGGAATTCTGGGTAATGATGACAGCGTGATACAAGCCTTCTGTGATCACGCACCGCCCCCAGGGGCCGTAGCACAACATTCTGGGCCCTGTAGAAAGACATTTTCTATGGGGTCCTCCCTGCATTCACAACTATTCATTCTAGCATCTTTTTGGGCCCTCCTCACATGAGTCGCCCTGGGTACTCAGTCCCCCCCAGTCCCATGACCACCTCCATCCCTCCTCCACACAGTTGCTAGTAGCCAAGGAGGACAGAGGATTACAAAAACATGACACCCCCCCCCTCCCAGTCCAACGCCCCTGACCACCCCCATCCCTCTTCCACACAGTTGCTAGTAGCCAAGGAGGACAGAGGATTAAAAAAAACATGGACTCTTCAGAAGAGGTCATTATCTTCTGAGCTGAGAGTCTTAATTAGCTTTGGAGCAACTCATTTGGCAACGGCTTGAATGTAACAGACGTCATTAATATCAAAAAGTTCTGCATTGAAGCTTTAACAACTTTATCATAATTGAGAGAAAACTATTTCATTAGTCATAACCTGTACGTGCTTTCTGAAATAAAGTGAAGTATAAAAAAATACTTATTGGCGAGGAGAAAAGCTGTAGTCATTGTCTGGTGTGGGTGCAGTGGATGGAGAACCTTGACGAGCTCTATAATTATCTGCCTCTACGCAGAAACGGACTACGTGCTTCACCTCGCTTGCACATTTCAGAGCAATGACTCACTGCTTTGTTTCCACTACAGAAGCAACTGGAGGGCAGTGGTGGGATGTAACTAAGTACATTTACTCAACTGTTTAAGTACAATTTGGAGGTACTTGTACTTTACTTGAGCATTTCCATTTGTCTGACAGTTTAAGTTACTTTTTCAGATTTTCAGATTCACAGCTTTTCCTCCCCTTCCTCCATCCATCCATCCATCTTCATCCGCTTATCCGGTATCGGGTCTCGGGGGCAGCAGCTCTTGTAGGGGACCCCAAACTTCCCTTTCCCGAGCCACATCAACCAGCTCCGACTGGGGGATCCCGAGGCGTTCCCAGGCCAGGTTGGAGATATAATCTCTCCACCTAGTCCTGGGTCTTCCCCGAGGCCTCCTCCCAGCTGGACGTGCCTGGAACACCTCCCTGTCCAGTGAAAACCACGTATCTCCAGATGTGTTGATGTTGGATGTTTGGGATGAACTGAAGGATGACATGTTCCTTTATGTCTTAATAAAACTCTTCTTCTTAAGAGACAGGTACACAGCTAATGGTTACCACAGTCTTTGTTAACTCTGTATGATCGGAGACCATTGGACTAGAAAAGAGTCCATTTTTGACTGGAGTCTTGCTGTGATTGTCTCCATTAGACATTTTAATCCTTCCTTTCCAATGGTCTTCTGTTGGAGGGTGGGGCCTCCGCCAAGCAACTGTGATCATCTTCTCCGCAGTTAGGAGTATAATCTCCAATAAATATATTGTGTTCTTGTCTGTCAAATCGTCAGTATAAAATAATTTGGTTCCAAAAGGAAGTATATTGTTTTATCTCGTCTTTAATGTCTTCCCAGTAGGCCTACTTGTGGATTTTGGGGCCCAAATAACATTTTTAAGACCCGGCCGATTTGCAACGTTCTGAAACCTGCCAGTTCACACCAATGAGACAATGAGACGGTGTATCATCTCCATAGCAACCTCTTTATACTTCCGTTCTTGTTGTGAATCTTTTGGTCTTGAACTGGGGTTATAAAATCAAAAGTTTCAACCAATAACTTCCGTCGCCATGGTTACATCTAAGGGTTTCACAAATACCAATCATTCCCATCCCATTAGGTTTTTATCCAATGTAAACGCTGTTCCAGCTAAGTTTAGGCACCAACAAAACGAAGAATAGTTTAGGGGAAAGATCGTGGTTTTGGAAAGAAAACTAATTTGCTAGGTTAAAGTATTAAAATATTATATTACATTTTGCTTCCATCCGTAGCTTTATCCCCTCCGTCATTGATTAATTCCTGACAATGGACACCTCGTTGACATTAACCCTTAAGGCGCTGACAACAACCCGAAAATCGTCCGGACAGTCTGGCGAGGTCGGCAGTCGGACTCAAATGACCAATCTGATTGGTAGATTGGTCACTTTCCACATTTTTTTCATTGGTCATAATTAGGTATAATTTCCTATAAATGAAATTTATTGACTATGGATTCCACAATTAAGTGTAAAACTAGTAATAAGCTGGTGTTAGTGGTGTTAATACATGGTGGTGAAACGAAGTGTTAACAAATGATATTAAATATTGAAAAATCCGCCAAAATGTTCGAGGCGGAACTGCCAGCAGTCGGACTCAAATGACCAATCTGATTGGTGGAGGGCTAACCCGGAAATGAGCGTGACTAGAGTCTCTTAAAATCAGACGAAAATCTTTTAAACTGGATTTGTGGATCTGAAATGAAGATTCAGCAGCTGCACGGCCTACTTCTCCTTAAAATGTTTTCAGAAACACGTTTCGGGGATCTATTTTAGTAAAATCTGATATTGTATTCTGAACGAGCAGCCATGACCGTCTGGCTTTGAATGTCCGGAGAAACCAGACCAATGGACCTTTCAAAGCTTAACGTGAAAAGGCTTAATGTACCTAAACAACGATCAATTATCACCATATTTCTCACATATTGCTCCTCATAACCAGTAAAAACTGTCAAAAAATCGGACCCAAAGTCCTATTATTATGGACGGTAGCTGACATTAAGCGTGTCTGCTTCATTAAGGGATATTGTAAGGAAAAAGCTTAACGTGAAAAAGAGACTTGTTGTTGTTGATGTATTTTATGGACCGTGAGTCTAATAATAAAGGCTATCTATCTATCTATCTATCTATCTATCTATCTATCTATCTATCTATCTATCTATCTATCTAGACCTCTCCCCTGGTCTGAGCAGGCAGCCCGTTGTCCTGCTGCTGCGCGGACACCGGTGGAATAATCCATAAACCGGGTGTCCTAAATGTCCTGCATCCGGGGAGATCTTGCATCCCGGTATGTCTCATGTCCCCATGTTATAATTTTTCGCGTTGGGTGGATTTTACTACCTTAGCAATCTTGTAATGTCATTTAAAATGCAGTGAAAGTGACTAGCCGTGTCCTAGTTAAATTGTCACTTTCTACGACTCTGGGCGAATTAGAAGCTGCATTCAGTTAAGCTTTTTCCTTACAATATCCCTTAATGAAGCAGACACGCTTAATGTCAGCTACCGTCCATAATAATAAACTTCAGGTCCGATTTTTTGACAGTTTTTACTGGTTATGAGGAGCAATACGTGAGAGAAATATGGTGATGATTGGTCGTTGTTTAGGTACATTAAACCACGTTAAGCTTTTTCACCTTAAGCGTTTTAGAACGTCCCCCAATTAACGCGTTCGTCCAATCAGCTGCCGTCTGCAGTCGGCCGTCTGCAGTCGGCATCGCTTCGGTGTGTTCCTGGCACTTTTTTGGCCGACTCGAGGAGGCGGTCAGTCCGACGGCCAGCCGCCGGGTTGGCGTGTCAACCCCCTAACACGTCGCACACGCCTCCTCCATGCTGTATCTGTGGTGATGGTGCGACCCGGTCTTACCTGGGAGGATAGAGCTTGGTCTTCTTATCAGCTGCTAGGCCGTTTTCGCTCATCAGGAAGCCGGTGGCCATCGTTCCTGCGCCCAAGCTGGCCAACAGAGCTGCCGTGTTCCGGCCGGAGATCAAGCGTGTGAAAGAGCTCGCCATCTTCCTGATGGTTGTCGACTCTTTGTCAGTAAGAAATGAGCTGGAGACAAGAAAAAAATGTTATATTTAGACAGAAGAGATTTTATCTTTGTTGAAACATATGAAACATTGGTTCTTAAAGCAGGGTCCTTGAGGGGGTTTCCAGCAAAAAAAAGGGAATAATTAATGTTCACTACCTTTAAATCCATGTGAAAGTAACACAATGGGAGCATACATGACATGGGTTTCATTCACTTTCGGTAATAAAACGCAAAACTCCCATCAGAGGGGGGACGGTGGCAAGAAATCTCATCAAATGTCAGTTTGTCAGTTCAGATGTTCTTCAACATGGAATAGACATTCATAGTAAACAAGCATAGCCTTAATTAATTTATCTCGTCCAATCATATTCAGGCAGCAGGTGCGCGCCAGCGTTTCAAAACGCTAAATTAATCTCCAACCTTCTCGTCAAGTTCAACGTGAATTTGCGTCATTGACTCAAAGCCAACTGTGTTGATAGCGACGGCCTTTAGAAGGAATGGAGAGCCGAAATGGAGGACGTTATCGTGGTTTATTAGCTGTGTTGTACCATCCACTTCTGTGGGAGTATAATCTGCTGAAAGAGACACAGGCCTAGTTTATGCTATAAGACAGGAGTCAATAGCTAGTAATTAATAATAAGCCCAGGTGTCTTTTTTAATAAATACTGTGAACTTTTTGTCCCGTTAGCGACAAGGAAACTTACTTTTTTCCTTCTCTTCACAAACTATTTATTGAATAAAAGGATATAAAATCCTGAGAACAAAACGGCTGAGAGGTGTAACAGGCCCACAATAGATTCAAAATAAAAGATGGCGTATTGGGTGGCAGTGGCAGTTCGTAGGAGTTAGGTTGGGGACCGGAGGGTCGCTGGTTCAAGTCCACATACGGACCAAAGTAAGGAGTGTGGATTGGTAGCTGGAGTGATGCCACTTCACCTTCAGGGGCTCTTGAGCAAGGCACCGTACCCGCTCAGGGCGCTGGTCCAGCACTGGCAGGCCCCCCCCCACTCTGACATATTTCCACTAGCGCATGAATAGCTTAGGTGTGTGTGTGTGTGTATGTATTTCAGGCCTGTGTGTGGTGATTACTAATAAAAGATAATTAATTTCCCCACTGGGGATGAATAAACAGTGTATTATTATTATTATTATTATTATTATTATTATTGACTGGCAGATTCAGACCACTGAAACTTTTCTTTGACCTTCTAAAACAGTTTTGTCTCGTTGTGAATCTGGTCTGAACTGGGCTTAAGTGCCACAAATAGTCAACTCCTTAACACGACTCAAGTCTGAACTGCATTAGTGCACATTGTGAATACGCCGACCCCCCCCCCCCAGCTTTCTGTTTAATACAGTAATGAGCTTAGAGTAGGTGGGGCAGTGACAGATGCTCTTAGCCTCTTAGCATTATCCCAGTGTCCCACCTTCAGAGTGGCAGGTTGTATGTGTCCACTAATGACCAGTTTCCCCAAGATGTCCGTCTTAAGGACACAGAAACAAGTGGGACTTGAGACAGCTCGGAAACAAACTGCAGTTTCCAATTTGGCAGCTGGAGATAAATGGTGCTGTAGAGGTCTGCTTCAATGTTTGCGTTGTGAATATACATGGACTGTACAACAAGTTGCGCCTCGGTGACATTAAAGTCTAAAGGCACAATATTGTTATTTTCGTTTAAATGTCCATGAAGATGTTAAATGGAGTGGTCATGAAAAGGTCATTTTCTAGCTTGTCCTTTGCAGACAGAGGTTGTGTAATATCCACGAGACTGTGTCTTAATATAGAGGGAAGCTGTGAGGACGGTACTGTTAATCCAGGTCAAAGGAAAGACGGCCGATCTGCTCTGAACCGATCACGGAGGTGGAGCTCGAGATGAATCGATTCATCAACTATTGAATTGCCAACTGTGAGTTTGAGTCATTGTTTAATGAAGAAAAAGTGAAACTTCTGATTCCAGCTTGTTAAATGTGAATATCTTCTAGTTTCTTCTCTCCTGTGACAGTAAAAGGAATATATTGGAGTTGTGGATAAAACAAGACATTTGAGGACAGCTTTGGGAAACACAGATCGACATTTTTCACAATTTATCGACATTTTATAGACCAAAACAACTAATCAACATGAAAATAACCGTTAGTTGCAGCCCTAAAACATCCCCCCCCCCTCCCTCCAGTAAGTTACAGGCTCTTTTTTTGTCTGCAGAATTTATCCAACTGATCCAAAGCCGTTAACCTCCACAGACAGAGAGGTGAATGGACTCTTCAGTCAGTGGTAATGTTATATTTAGATCAACGGAGAGCAGTTGTGCGGCCGGGATCCAGTGCCAAGAAACAAGCCAGCTCTGGCTCACAACGCAGTGTCATAAGACCAGTGCAGAATGAGACCACGTCAGCAGCACGGAGGGATGGAAACACGGGAGGAGGGCAGGTGGAGTCAGAGCAGAGGTGAAGCAGCAATGATTGACAGATAAAAGCAAGAACTTTCAGGAAAACGATCAAGTTTAGATTCTGCATTCTGTGCCTTATATAGCCTCCACTGCTTCCCGACACTGGATCATATGTTCCTATGGTTAGGATTATGCCAAAACCACGACAGACCCGGGATCAGCGCCCGCCCCCCCCCCCTCCCCTGACCACGGTGACCTTTTAACTCTGAGACAGTACGTTCAGGAAAGAAGAGCAGCTTCGTCCTCTCCAGAGGACACTGCAAAGTTACCACTGCCGGTATTTAAAAGGAAAAAAACATTTATTAAACAATAATAATATAATAAATCATTTTCATGCAAAGTGCATCAAAAAGTTGCCTTTTTAACTGAAAATAGGGCAGCAACTAACATTTATTTTCATTGTAGTCTGTCAATTTTCTCGATTAATCAATTAGTTGTTTGGTCTATAAAATGTCATAAAAGGGTGAAAAATGAGGATCAGTGTTTCCCGAAGTAGTCTTCAAATATTTTGTCCACAACTCAAAAAGTTTACTGTCAGAGGAGAGAACTAGAAGATATTCACATTTCATGAGCTGCAATCAAGAGAATTCCAATTTTTTTTCTTAAAAAAAGACTCAAACCGATTAATCTGTTATCATAATAGGCAATTGACTTAAAAGTTGACAACTAAATGATTTATCTTTGAAGCTGTAACAGCAAAGCTTTCTTTTACTTCTAATTCATAAAGTTCTCAGCATTTATTCAGCTACATATCTTAAAGTTGTTAACACATCCCGTCTTCACTGCTCCTATTGAAAACAATTTGACTTTTGAAACGCTCACATCCCTCACATTAACCATAAATGTCCCAATCATTCAAAGATATTATAGCCTGCAACACTAACGCAGCTTTTCTGCAAGAGAAGAAAGAAAAAGTATTTACAGTACCTGTAGGGAAGCTGCTCTGCCTTCTAGCTGAAGGTCTCCTGTTAAAAAGCTTTTCACTCTGCTCTCTCAGAGGACTCCACCCCCTCATGTGGGATTAAAACCCCAGAAGCCAATCATGAGCCCAGAAACAAACCAATGGGAGGACCACCAACATGAGTAACGACGGCACAGGCCGCTATCGTGGAGCCGTGATTAACCATGACCGCCTCGGGTCCCATATCCCTGTCCAGATTGACCTTGATATTTCCCCTCACACACTGACCCTGAGAGAGACACACACACACACACACACACACACACACACACACACACACGTTACACCAAGTTCACAAGGCATGACAAAACTATACTGTAACTAGAATGTGTGCAATCCTATAATTACACGGAGATGATAATATACACAAAACTCACATTTGAAACCAACTGCAAAGCTGTGTAAAAAAGGGCATCAGGGCCTGTTCTGTTTGAGGAAACTGAGTCGCTTCCACATTGACAAACCCATCATGACCATCTTTTAACACTTTTATTGCAAACAAAAACTCACTCAACCAACTAGTAAAGTGGTCTAGCAGGCTGATTGGTGAGCCACAGCTCAACGTGGAGACCCTTGTACACAAAACAGTTACAGCGCATAACTGGTTCAATTTTAAATGACAGTTCCCATCCATTGCACACAGAGTTTCAGCTCCTCCCCTCTGGGCGTAGGTTCACAATCCCTAGGTGTAAGACACAAGACAGTTTAGTCCCTGCAGCCATTACACTGAAGAATAAGTCATAGCTCTAGCACAGGGGTTTATTTGGTGTTATTTGGTAACACCTTGCCAAAAGCACAGCATCCACTATACCCCCCACCCAAAGATCCAATTTGAAGACAAAAGTGTAAAAGGCAAACACACTTCCTTCATGCAGGTTTTGTCCCCAACAGTTTAAAGTTAGGACTGATAACGAGGACATTACGTGTAACGATTGCACGAGAGCAGTGTGCAGCTAGCATTGAGAACTCTGGGTTGTATCACTCTATCTTCCTATAACTGCCATAAAAACTGTTCGTAACTACATCATAATTCACATTTTTTTGCTTTTATTGGGTGTAAATAACTGTACATTACACAAAGAAATGCATGGAAAAATACAACAGCAAAGCTGGAATTTCAAAGTGTACAGCAACGTAAGACAGCACAGGGTCTCATCCACTAATGCATTTAAGAGATTTAAGATTCCTGCCATCAGGAACGTGCCAAAATAAATAATTGAATCTAATAAAAGTCAGTAAGAGTCGACTATAAAGATAATAATCTGAAGGGCAGAAGGGACATCATGCTATAGTCATGCTAGAAACACCGAGTCTATCGACAATCTTTACGAATCCATAGTGCCAAAGTATTACTATTTTAATAATACAGTTAAGGTTTGAAATATGATTAAAAGATCATATAAGGAACCTATAATAGTGATACATGTAAAACCAATTTAACTGAAGGGCTTTGTATCATGTTGGAGACCTTTTAGGCCGAGACTCTTAAAAAAAGAGCAGAAATAAAAAGTGTACAGAATCGCTGAAAAGACATGATTTGTAGCAGAATTGCTTTTGATAGTCAAGAAAGATGAACAAAAATGTAGTCTTAGGTTTGCTATGACCATATTTTCTGATTTTGTGTGTAAACTACTAAAGAATTTTGCTGTTAACATGCCAATGCAATACAACTGCAATCATATAAACCTTTAGAAACAGGAGAGCCAGAAAGTATTAAGATACATTTGAACTGTCCTCCAGCTGCTTAGGGAACCCAGTGTGTCTCGACGCACACACATCATACACATGGCTGGACTACCAACGGGGAACGCCGTACACGCCAACTGCATGAGGTTCACTGTGTGGTCATTTTGTCTGGGAATATGCACGACTCTGAGCTGGCAACCTGCAAGCCTATGGTGCAAATCTCAAGTCTCCTCCTGAGCTGAAGCATCAGCAGGCTTCGCCTCTAGGGGTCTAAAAGATGTAGGAACATTTTCTTTTGTAGGGATTTAGCCATTTTAATGACAGGGCTCGACGCCCCACGTGCAAATGTTCCACCAAATCAAGTTTCACAATTAAAGAAATACAAAAAACTGAGGGTTCTCCCCCCCCCCAGACCTTGCTTCAGCACTGAGACCATATCTACTTGAGATGATCTGTCAATCAATGATGCGTTTACAGGTTGCACCGCTGCCTCCAAGAGGCCAAAAACATTTTTTCTGACTATGCTATGCAGAGAGTAACTTTCAGTGGCCCACAGCATCCAGTTCTCTTTGTATATCCTGTGCAGGGGCTGTGTGTAAATAGTGCGTATTTCAAAAGCAATTTGGAAACCACACAGCAAACCTTGGGTCCAATAAAGACGCAAGTCCCTCTACTTTGGGTGGACCCAATGGGACATCATTTTGTGTAAAAAAATAAATAAAAATAAAATAATCTGTCCGGTGGTCAATGGCAGAAGAAAAAATACTTTTTTGAGCCTATTTAAATTGAGCCATGAATTACACATATTGTCAGATTAAAACAATAATCTGCAAGTGAAGAAAGTCAGGTTGTTGTTGCCATAGTACCGCTCAGTGACATCTCATCTCACACAATATACGTAACCTTGCTAACTGCTCGGCTTGCTCGCTAGCTAGCTCTCTAGTTAGCTAATTTAGCTCTGATCCACAACATATGTAACCTTTTCTTACCTGATGTGTTTTACCTGACGTCTTGTCATCAGCCAAAAGCGTGAGCAAGACCTGTTTGAGTTACATCCCAGTACAAAGACACTGTAGTTTCAGCAAGACATCAGTTACTTTGGGGTGTTTAGTCTTTCTAATTAAACATATTTTCAGTCTTATACTTCAGTTACTCGACAGACTTTGATTTAAAAAAAATGATCTTTTAAATTGACAAACATGTGTAATTAATGGCTCAATTCAAATCGGATCAAATGTGTATTTATTTATTTCTCGCTGTTCACTACAGTACAATTTTCCTTAAATAAGGGAAGTAGGGGAAGGACTTCGCCTCTCTATGGACAAGCAGGTTAATCCGGCCATGATTACATAAATAATGTAAAACTCATCTGACAATGTTTACGTGCAAGACTACAGAGGCAGATTGGTATTTACAACGTGACACTAGCGCCATGTTTGGCTAGCTAACATGGTTGTTTCTACAGTCATAACTGTACGATTGTATGGCAGAGTTGTGCATGTTATACAGTTCATTCTGTTACTAAATATACACATAAGCTATTTACACAAAAAGGCACATTTTCTCCTGAGTTTCCTAAGCACAATAACTGGTGGTGTTTCATAAAACAACCCCTGCTTTATTAAGAAAGAATCTCAAGTTGTGTTAATTCATCACTGATTGTTTGATGGATATATTTTATATATCACATCTGTGTGACTATATGTGTGTGTGTGAAATGTTAGCCCGGTGGTACTCGAGGTTCGATCTTCAGTGAGAGCTCATAAAGGGTATCTTCATCCATCACTAGTGTCTTATCCAGGAGGAACTGAGTCACCTGGAGGGAGTCAGGACAGGCAAAGAGTTTGTGTTAAAAGTTAAATACTAATCACATTTATATTGCACAAATAATGCATTCTATAAGACGCACTTTTGGTTGGTGCTCTATCCTGTAAGGAGCTTGCTGGAACTGACGAATCTCCCGGATAATATGAGAAATCTGAGAGACCAGAGACAGAGTTAAAAAACAGTTCAATCAATCGACCATTGACCGTTAGCTTAACCCCCCTCCCCTTCACTTTTGCCATTCCTGGGGCAGATTTACCATCAAAATGAATTGCCAATGGGTCATACATTTTAACGAGTGTCAGACAAAAGCTTCTCGTTTCCAGCGTTTGACCTTTACATTTGCCGTTGTTGCAGACAGATTTCACAAGCTATAGCTAGATTGCTAGCTAATTAAGCTAACTCATTAGCTCCATTGGGTTGTTGGAAAATGACTCCAGCTGCCTTTTAATCCAGCTGACTCATTTTAAAACACTAATCCTGTAAGTCTTAAATACATTTCTGAAACGATGGGTCTTTTTCATTTCTAGACGTCAACTTGAACTAATAACTGTCGCTAACCGATTTTATCAGCTATAGTTAACTAGCTAATGAAGCTAGCTTTAGCTTAACTGTTTGAAGAGGCCTCCATCTGACTTTAATGTTCCAGCGGAAACATTTTTAAACAGGAATCATGTTCATACATTTTTGAAAACTAACACAAATCCAATAAATAGCACGACAAAGCTGCGAACGTTAGCGACAGAGCCGCTAACAACCAGCAGCATTGGGAGTAAACTGTTGAATATTGTTGTAATTTCTTTGTATTTAATGCACTTTCTGCACTGTTGTGATGCTAACATTGTGGGGCCCGTCTAGTTAAAGAAACGTGTGTAAGAGGTTGTAAAATGACTGAAAGTATATTTGACTCATTATATTTCATGTGTTTATTTTCTTTGTAGTTTTCACGGTGTCTTGTGGATGGAAATGTGGAAATAAATGTTAAAAAGACATCTGTATGATGCGTGGCCATATTCAATTGGACCAGTGTAATTACAAGAATAAAAAAAACAGGAGCAGGTAAAGTTTTCATTACCATCCTCATTTTGGAGAAGTTAACCAGGCCCTCCTCCGTGAAGTTGGGTGTTCCCTCCTCAATGAAAGCCAGGTCGGTGAGGTACATGCCCAGGTATGGAACGCATGGAGGGTTACAGCTACACACACACGTACATACAGCGCAAACATTAGACAGGTTTTAAGTACTGGATTTCATTTTTTTCCTCTGGTAATTAGCAGTATTTACTTTTTCAGTGTCTCTCTGAGGTTCTTGAACCTCCCTTCTGACGACACCGTCTTCTGCAGCCGGTCCATAAGCGCTTTAGTCTAAAAACAAAACAAAGAAATCGTAAAGGTTTTGCACAGAGAGTATGGTTTTACTTTCAACAACTTGTTAAATGAATGGATTCCAACCTGTTTGCAGACCTTTGACCAGGTCTTCTTCAGCCTGAAGATGGCGCTGCGGTTGAGAGCCGAGGTGATCTCCAGCACGCCGTTGTAGTTGTTGAGGCAGCGGCAGATGTCGGCCACCGCTAGCCACTTTTCTATGGAGCCGGCCCTGGAGCCCACGTCGGTGTGGGTCATTATCTGAGACGCCACAAGGTTACTCATCTGTGGAGAGAGGGTGAGAGGGATAGACACTTCCCCTTTGTTTGCAAATACTCCACACTTAGTTACCCGTTTATTAGGTACACCTAGTTAAAGACTTATTCAGTGTTTGTTTTTAGAGAGGTGCATATTTAACTTTACAGTCATTTTGCTGTAGTTTGTAGAGCTGTGTGCCTTATTCCGAGGCTAATCTGATATTTTGTCCACCTGTTTATATCAGAGGGATGATCATTTTAAAGAAGTAGAAGACTATGGATAACTTTTTTTATGTTGCGCTCGTTTTTTTTTTATAGTCAATTGATATAAACAAGGTTGACAAAATTTGACGCCACAAAGTCGAATCAACACCTTTTCTATAAGAGAATTATAACTTCATGAAGGAAGGTTTTATTGTAGGGCTGCAACTACAGATCATTATCATATATCATTGTTTGATTAAGGCTGGACGATTAATCAAAAATGAATCAACATCGAAATTCTTAAGTTGTGTTGTATCTGAAGACGTATTTTTCCCCATGATAATTTTTATGAAACTAAAATGTGACATTTTCATTTCAAGCAATGTTTGCTTTCATTTATATTATATACATTTTCAATAAATAGCCATTTCCTGCATTTCCTTCAATTACTTAAAAATGACAAAAATCTGTACTTTTCAATTAGAAAAAATATCTCTCCTTTGATATGAGCTTATTTACAAAACAAACCTTGCCAATAAATTGAGTGCAGGCAAAAAAAAAAAAAGAATGTAATGATCGTCCATTTATTGTTATTGAGGTGAACAATGAATTGTGATTTAGATTTTTATGCACATAGTGCAGCCCTACGTCTGATTATTTGATTAATCTATTCCCTTTATGTCTATAAAATGTAAAAAAAAATCTTTTTAATGACAATCACAATTTCCCAACATCAAGTTAAAATACTCAACAGTTCGGTCTCCAAACACATTCAATTTATCATCATATATAACAAACATAAGCATCAAAAAGCATAACATTTGAAAAACTGGAACCATTGACATTTTGCTTGAAAAATTATGAATCAATTATCGACAGTTGCTGATTAATTTTCTGTCGATCAACTAATTGATTAAAATGGAAAATTTGGAGGAAAACCCCGTTTTGTCGTACGTCATTAAAATGCTGGCTGGTCTTCATGATGTACGGAGTCCGCTCTGTCTTGTCGACCTTCATCCAGCCCTGACCGAGGAACTCCCTGCAGGAACACAACAGTCCGATATACTGGAAATACCTTCAAGGTACATGTAATTCTACTTTATACTACTTATACTTCAATATATTTTAGAGACTTTTTATCCTGCTACATCTATAAGTTACTTGTCATGTTGCACATTATAATTTTACATTCCAAAGATTTGAAGAACTTTCAACATAAACTGTGATGGTATTGTTGTGTAGTATATGAAGTGTAGTTAAAGTTTTTTTAGTTTATTATTTTGCGTGTATTTTGATGTTAAAAAAAACACACACAAACAAAATCCTTAGCAAAATTATAGGATTCAAAAAAAGATTTCCATGTTCAAAAAGAAGTAGGAAGAAGTTATAAAAACTTTTCGGGTTCTCCCCTCTTTTTGTATTTTTTATACTTTAGTAAAATACAAACAATTTAATTCAATGCAATATTGTTTACCTATTTATATGCTTTTATACATGCACAAACATATACA
The DNA here is from genome assembly GCA_029931835.1 of Etheostoma nigrum. Taxonomy (NCBI): domain Eukaryota; kingdom Metazoa; phylum Chordata; class Actinopteri; order Perciformes; family Percidae; genus Etheostoma; species Etheostoma nigrum. The sequence goes on from CM057252.1 coordinate 3,559,257, forward strand.
CACACATGCATACATGAACGTACATAAATGTTTAATAAATCTTTCAAGAAAACTTTCTAGGAAATTTTGGAAATTACAAACCCATAAAAAACAGTTTATGGGTTTTTAAACAATTAGCCATTTGAAACACTGTACTGCGGACATGCAGGTGTATACGGTGTGAGTACTCACTCGTAGGGAATACTCCTGAACACGATGTGGTCCAGTAGAGTGATCTGTTCTGCCAGCTCCATGGCCGAGAGAGACTCAAAGCACTCGGCCTTTGGACTGTCCACCTGGAAACACGCACATACTATTTATAGTCCAGCATTTCAAAAAGCTGTTTTGAAGAACTACAGTACCAGTGTGCTAAAGGGGCTTTCACTAGGGGTGGTGGGAAAGAAATCGATACAACATAGTATTGTGATATTTTCAGTGGTAATACTGTATCGATACACAGGTGCCAAGTATCTAGTAGTAATCTTTCATTATGTGTCGGTCAGTTTCTCTGCTTGACAATCCCATTGTGCAGCAACACAATTTAAGTTTGTCAACAGATGTTGACAAAGTTTCCTTTTGGGGACATCATTTGAAATTGGGAAAAATTAGAAGTTGGAAAAATAAATTGCAATATATTGCAATATGTTTAAAATCGCGTCTGGTGATATTACCAGCTTTCACACCTGTCTGATTTAGGTCGGTTGAATCGCACTAGAGTTGGTTTTCCCCCTTGGTTCAGTCCGTTTGGCCAGGTGTGAATGCAGCAATCAAATTTGAATGCACCTAAAGTGGACCAAACAAGTGTGGTCTCGGTACACTTTTTTTCTTTTCTTTGTTTTTCATTATTATTATTTTGGCCATTTCTGCCTTTAATGGATAGGACAGCTATGAAAGGGAGAGAGAAAGGGGGAAGACATGCAGGAAATCATCACAGGTAGGACTTGACCCCTTAATCCTCTATATACTGTATGTGCGCCTGCTCTACAAACCGAGCTGTCCTGGCCACTATCTACACTATGACTTAAACACTATGTTTGTGGGGAGAACGTGATCCGACTTCAAACATTTTTGGACTAAACCGCTGTGCATTATGGGTTGAGGACAAGTTTGCACTTTAGCATAACAGCCCCATGGCAACTCACGGACAAACTTGAAGTCGTGAGTAGTTTCTGAAATACGTTCAAAGACACATCTGGCCAATCATGTTAATTTTTTCACGTGACTTGTGTTGCTGCATTTTGGTTCTCCAACTCTTCCACTGATTCGGACCAGAGCAAACAGAGCGGTGTGAAAAGGAATTGAAACGGCTGGTATACACTACAATGCATAATTTTTTTGCCCTTGGTCCCGACCAAATGAACCGAAAGACAGATGTGAAGGCATCCCAAGTTAACTCCACCACATACTGGGAATCCACCACATCACACAAACTACAGTAGAGCTGCTGGTGTTCCTTAAGGGAGTGACGTTATTCTTACCACAATGAAGTGTAGTAGGGGACAGCTTGTCTGCAGATAAATTTCAACAATTGCTTAAAAAAATGTACCCAGAATAAACAAAAATCTAAGTTCTTTGTGGTACTGAGAGGCGGAAATACTGACCATCTGTAATATGTCCTCTATCTGCAGCTGAGCATCATCTTGCTCTTCTTGAGAAAGGGCACTGCTGAGCGAAACAGACAGCGTTACAACACGTGTGCATAGTGAACTGTACTCTATTGTAGTCGTGTAATTGAGATTGTATTTCATGTAAAACCAAAAAAACTAGAGAGCTTCTTGTCTGTGAAAACAAGACTTTTTTGGTTGGGGAGCATGAACAAATCCAGTGAGCAACAAGAAAGAAATCCAAGGCACTCATTTGTGTCCCCATTCAAAAACAAACTCAAAACGTTATTTTCTCAGAGCTTTGTGTAATTCATGTGTGTGTGTGTGTGTGTGTGTGTGTGTTATTTTTGTTGGATGTGTTGTTGGTAGTGTTAATTGTATTCTTTCTATTCATGCTTTGTTTGAATGTGTATCTTTTCAATGTAAAGCACTTTGGCTTTACTTAATGAAGGATGCTATACACATACATTTGAAGAATATTTTTGGCATTTTAGGCCTTTATTTGTGACAGGACAGCTTAGACATGAAAGGGGAGAGAGAGAGCGGGAATGACATCCAGCATCCTGTGTCGAGGACTGAGTCTCTGTTTATGGGCGCGTTGCTCTACCAGGTACCAAAAAAATAATTTTGACAAAAAGGTAAAATTATAGCTGGCACATTTTAACTAGAATAAGATTCATAAAAAGGTCAATGTGTTTTGGCATCGAGCCTTCAGCTAACAGAGGAAATGTACGAGGTGAAACAAGATAATGCACCAGATAAGAAAATCTGCATTTGCAGACATTTCATAATCCGGGTCAACCAATCTAAAAACAGAGTTCACAGTCTATCCTGTGTAATCACCAGGGGGGGGGCAACATACACATTAGACCAATCTAAAACACTGTAATCAACGGGGGGCAACATTTTCTTGATGGTCACTAGATTTTTCATATATTTATTTATTTATTTATATTTATATATATATATATATATATATTATATATATATATATATATATATATATATGAGAAAGACATATATATTAGAACAGTTAATAAGATCCCAAATCTATAACTCTCCCCCTCCCCCCTCCACCCTCAGCTACATAACATCCTGGACTTTGGACCCACAATGGCTGCCTTACACTACTCCACTTTCACTACTCCACTTTCACTACTCCACTTGCACTACTCCACTTGTACACTTTGCAACTTGTTGTTGTTGTCCTGTTGTCCTGAAAACACTTCTGAACACACTTCTGCTGCTCTTACATAACTTGCACCACTATGCCACTTGCATACTCAGGTCAAACAGAACTACCTCAGACATTTATTGGCCTGACTTTTGCACTATTATACTGACTGGCTACTGTATGCACAATTGCACATTTTTAACTCCAATTTTGCTGCTCTTATTTTCTTCATTGTATGTGCCTTCTTATTTTTACTTTTTATACTGTTTACTTGAATGTTATGTTTGTCAGTGGACCTAACTGGTAAAATATGTCTTGTCTCCACCGTGGGATAGAGGGAAACGTAATTTCGATCTCTTTGTATGTCTTGACATGTGAAGAAATTGACAATAAAGCAGACTGACTTTTCTGACTTTGTACCTTAATATGTTGGATGTTGCCTTCCTCTCCTGAGGCAGCAGGTCTGGATCCCGTAGCACCTCTTCCAACAGACAGATCACCCCCGTCTTCAGCTCACTGTTCATGTCAAAGTCCTGAAGATCAACATATTTATACACGTTTATCATACTGCATGTTTGCAGTACGACTGACTTGACTCTTGAGTTCAGAAAATGTAATTCTGTCCTGTAAACTCCAAGTTATGATTATTCAGAAAATATTTTCCAATTTATAATTGATAAATATTTGAAAAATATATATTAAAGATTTTTTTATTATATATCAAAGCTCCACTGCTCTAAATTGATGTCTTATGTCTCCAGCTACAGAGACGGCACATGAGAAGGACGCCCTCTAGAGGACATTTACATACAGTGTTGTATTTTCATTTTTGCCCAAACAGCACCAATCACACCAATTAGGATAGCTGTGAGAAAAATAATAAACCAGAAATCTCTCATGTGAAATAACAAATGTGAACAGAAAACACTGCGTTCATGTAGGAACCCATTAAAATCAAAATGCAGGCAAAATGTCAGAAACATAACCTTAAAACATTTGTCTTAATTTCTTGTTTTGATTGACAGAGACCCCTAGAGCCAAGCAGTTGTACATCTTGTACATTTAAATAAATACAAAACAAAGAAAGAGGCTAATTACTTTGGAAGGAAATCTTACAAAGTTAATTTACTGTAATGTTTATAGACAATCAGAACTTGCTGATTTAAAGATCTTCTTGATTTTAATTTGAGTATTTCACAGGTGAGTTCCCATACTTAGTATTAGCAATCACTCCCATGGAGCCATCAACAGGACCAAATAATACATGTTTAACTTTGAGGCTACTCTAACATCCAAGAACAAAAATAGCATCTTATATAATCTCCAAAGAAGACGATCGTCCTTTCACTGTCCCCGGGGAGGACGCTGACCTTTCTGCAGCGTCCTGGGTGGGAGAGAGACACGCAGAGCAAAGAGCACCTCCGTCGGGGAAAAGAGTAACAGGAGAGGACAGACAGACAGACAGACAGACAGACAGACAGGCAGGCAGGCAGGCACGCAGGCAGACACACGCAGACAGAATGACATACACACACGCGCAGACAGACACACACGCGCAGACAGACAAACACGCGCAGACAGACACGCGCACACACGTGCAGATAGACACACGCGCAGACAGACACACGCGCAGACAGACACACACGCAGACAGACACACACGCAGACAGACACACACGCAGACAGACACACACGCGCAGTTAGACTGACAGACAGACACACACGCAGACAGACAGACCCGTGCAGTTAGACAGACTGACAGACAGACAGACACACACGCAGACACACACACACACAGATGGACGGACGGACAGACAGACGCGCAGACAGACACACGCAGACAGACGCGGGCAGAGAGAGACACGTGCAGAAGGAGAGGGAGAAGGGGGTGATAGTGATGAAAGCAGACACAACAACAGGCTCTGTCAGGTGTCCTCTGCAGGTTTGGGTCTTCTGGACACATGTAGTAAAGACTTTCTGTTGTGGACTCACCTGCGAGTGTTTGGAGACCCAGTGTCGCAGCACGTTGAGGACTCTGTTGGTAGCAGCTCTCCGGATGATGAATTCTTTGTCAAGGACCTTTTCCGAATTACTAAAGCCTAGAAGGAAAGATATTAAAGATTAGGACAACTATTTGAAACATCGTAGGTCATTCTTGCCCTTTAGCTCCCTGTTATAAGCCCTGGATATCCCGAGTATGGAAGTGTGACAACAATCAGGGATGGAAGAAGTACTCAGATCTAAACATAGCACAAAAAGTAAGGACATTTGTGTTTGGTAGATTATTTCTCTGTGGTAACAATGCTTTTTGGCAATTAGTCTTATACCTTTGGAAAGCCTGTTCAGTTCCCTTTCAAATGGTAAGGAACATGCCTTTGTAGGATGAGCAGCAGAGCTGAGTATGTGGGTTGTGCCCATACAAGAAATTTGCCAAATCGTCTGTCAATGCCAAACAGCTTTTCTTTGCTGTTGCTATTGACTCTTGTTTTGAGCTTCTGGTACCCCCAGGTGCTGATGCAACCAGTGGCAATCCCATATCTCCACAATCTGGGACCAAACTCTATCCTCCAAGATGACAACGCTCGCCCCCACAGGGCGGGGTTTATCAGAGACTACCTCCAGAATGTGTGAGTGGAGAGGACAGAATGGCTTGCCAGCAGTCCCGACCCCATTGATCTGATATCAGGGGGTGGGAATAAATAAATAAATCGATACAGCATAGTACATTAGTACTTTCCGCGGCAATACTGTAGACACTAGTACGGATCTAGTTTTTATATATGTGTTTGTCTTTGTCTTTTTGGGACATCATTTGAAATTGGGAAAAATTTCAAATAAAAAGTTGGAAAAAAGGTAACAATTTGCAATACATTGCATGATATTGCAATAGGATTAAAATTGCAATAGTATCGTATCGTGAAGCCTCTGGTGATTCCCACCCCTATCCGACATCAAATAAGCCGTTGCCAAATGAGTTGCTACAAAGCTAACTAAGACTCTCAGCTCCACACAACTCTCTGTATTTCTCAGTGTGACGATGTTCAGGAGATTGTGGCGTCTGGTGACTTTCCCGTGCAAAAGCTCGAGTAAAGATAATGACTTCTTCTGAAGAGGTCCGTCATGTTTTTTTAATCCTGTGTCCTCCTTGGCTACTAGCAACTGGGTGGAGGAGGGGTGTGTGTGTGTGTGTGTGTGGGTTGCGATATCACAGACGTTTTGTTGTCATTACTTAAAATAACTCATGGGGGCGACCCGGTGCTTGTACAATTTACAGCGGAAGTTCTGAGAATCTCCTTTGTATCCAAGAGAACATGGATTTGTAACTGAACTTTCCCTAACCTATTTTATTTCAAAATGTAATCAATTCAGGACATGGTGAATCAGAATGAAATCAGGAAATCATTGGCGATACCCAGCCCAACTGAGCCGTGTGTCTTTTGTCCTTCATGGCTTGCCGTGCTCACCCTGGGAGCTGCTATGCCCGGCAGCTGCAGTGGCGATCGCAAACGCTGAAGCCGGCGACATCGGGCAGCGGGAGTTCTCCCCCGGCGTGACTGAGAGGAAACGGAGACGTTAGAAGAACTGCACGACATTCTACAAGTGTGTATCTGTGTGTCTTTGTACAACGTCGTCGTACCTCCCGACTGTCTGTAGCGCAGATGCCTCGGCGTTGAAGGCGAGCGACAGGGAGACAAGTCGCCCGGCTCGCTGCTGGCCACTGATTCAGGAAGAAACTTGTCCAGAGAAACTGACTCCAGGACAGCTGTTAGAGGGAAAGACAAGTCAACCGTCACATGATTCAACAAGACAACAAAAAAAAGCATGCACACGTCTTTTGTAGGGCTTCAACTAACGAATAGTTGCTTGGTCTATAAAATGTCAGAAAATGGTGAAAACTGTGCCCAAGGTGACGTCCTCAAATGTCTTGATTTTTTCCACAACTTTGCTGTCAGAGGAATGAAGAAATTAAATATTCACATTTAACAAGCTGCAATCAGAAATTTTAAAATGACAAACCGATTAATTGCTTATCAAAATCGTGATTTGTTTAATAGTTAATCAATTAATCATTGCAGCTCTCGTCTTTTCTGAGGTTTGATTGTACAAATCAGATTAAACTAAAGATAGACAAAGTATTCAGATGCATTACTTAAGTAAAAGTAGTAATAACACACTGTAAAAATACTGTGCTGCAAGTAAGTCTGTCACAGAGAATATAAAAACAGGCACCCAGATAGCTCAGTTGGTAGAGCGGGCGCCCACATATAGAGGTTTACTTTCGACACAGGGGGCACGGGTTCGACTCCGACCTGCAGCCCTTTGTTGCATATCAATCCCTGAAAACTGAACACTGTTTCTTGTTTAGTTCTGACTCTAGGGACGGAAAGCACAAACTTAAAGTAATTTGCTTGTTTTAGCTACCAAACGGCCACCTGTTTGAGAGATTTATTCACATTCATGTGCAACGCACCTCAAAAGGCTGCCTTGAGTGCTCTGTTTTTGTGCGAGTTAAATATAATACACATATTCGTTACATAAGTGATCTAAAAATACTGCATCTGGATTAAAATAAATCAGCAATATAGCCTTTGAATGCTGTTGTTCCCGTGTATATTTGGCCTGCTGGGCTATACACTGCTGTATTTAAGGCGTTATTGGAGAGCTGCTCCCTTTTCACCCATTCAATATGTAATATCCCTCTGATAAAGAGTATGAGATTTTAAGTCATTTAAAAAGTATTGCCCAGGTTTGGGAATGTAAATCATTTTCTAGCCACTTTTTCCTAGTTCACCTTTCGGCCTATGAGGAGGCTCTCCGGCTGCCACAGAACAGCTCTGTTAGACTTTCTCTCTCCATTTTTTTTCCTCTCCTCTCTAATTTCTTGTTTGGTCTGCGACTTTCTGACCTGGTGCTCAGCCGCTGTTTTTACAGTGAACGAGCTGTCGGGCGGGGAGCCAGATGGTTATCTAAGAGCACGATTATTCCTCTGTTGGGTAACGCTGACCTATTTATGTCCCGTTTTCCCGGAGTCTGTTTGGGTTGGCAGGCCACTATCAGTGTGTCAGATTCAAGCATAATATTAGTAATGAAGAAATCATTGTCATGCAGAACTTGAAGTCACTGTGCAGCAGACTCTTGGTCCCATTTACCCATTTTTTTAAAACCAAAATTTCGTGACACTCAAACAGTCGACACTGAGGCGCGTGCCCACACATGGGCTGATGTTCACACGCGCCCCTCCGTGTGTGAATCATAAGCTTTTGTGTTCCAGCTACATACCCCTGCGGATGCTGCGCCTCAGCTTCCCACAGAAGGCGTCGATGCGAGGCAGCTCTCCACTGACGTCCTCCCCTTCAGCTGGGCTGAGCTCTGGCGAGCTGGGACCGCGGCTGAGGTCCAGGGGGGCCTTGGTGGAGGTGGGGGGCGGAGAGGACACCCCAGAGGCCTGGGGGAGGCTGGGAGAGCGCGTGGCGGTGGGCGGAGGCGAGGAGAAGCCAGAGGGGGCCCTGGTGGAGTAAGGGGGAGGAGAGGAGATGGAGGGGCTGTAGCTGGAGGTGGGGGAGCTGGCTGCAGAGGAGGTGGGGGTGGTGGAAAGGTCCAACGCTCCGGCTTTCCCACCGATGGGGGAACTGAGGGAGAGCTTGCGGGAGTGGACGGGGGAGACGGTGCGAGAGGGGATCGTGAGAGGAGGAGGAGAGGAGAACTTGCGGCACAGCCTCGGGGATTTGTTGTTCAAGGGGTCCGTCGCCCACGAGCTCTGGTTGGTGGCGAAGAAGAGCTCCAGAGACCTGAGAGACAGAAGAAGAGTGGATCTGTAGATCGGTCTCTAACCAACGCTGATAAAACCCTAATGGTACGAGGCCACTGGCAGCGTCCTGTCCATGCTTCCCATTCATCATTTATGTGCACCGCAAAAACCTAAATCTAATTATTAATCTAATATACTTAATATAAGACAATCATCCAACAGGAAACATTTCAGTGAGATATAGGGACTTGTTTTTAGACGATGCACTTTAAACATCTCATTAAGTGATAGAGTCTTGAACACATCTTGTTCTAAGTCGTATCTTAGACGAAACAAGCTTTTCTTTACACATTTCATTAGGTGTTTAAGCTGCTATGTAATTTGTAAAAGGTGGTTAAAATCTGAAGATCAAATCTTATTTCGAAAAATCTTACAGAAGTGATTTTTTACTTTACAAGCATTTTTTATTACAAGCAAAAAACACCTTGTATTCATTGTTTTTTGTACTTATTTCAGAATTTGCCTTTTTTCCAGTGTGTAAGCAGCCAGGCAATGCATTCTGGTAGCGCCACGACTTTTGTGCAGCAGGGAGTCGAGATGCCCACTTGTCATTTGCATAAAGTTGAATCCAGGCAACTTTATGCAAATCAGAGGCGTCCAGCTCGACTCGCCACCTCTCAGAAAACTTGCAAAAATCTTTTAAACTGACCGTTTTCCCGATCTAAGATGAAGACAGGTTCAGCAACGGCAGCTTATTTCTCGCATCAATTGTTTTCAGAAACATTTCGTTGAACTACTATATAAGTGAACGTTTTGAAATCTGGGAGCAGACGGGCCCACGTGTAAAGCATTCGTCCAATCAGGTGCAACCATCGCAACTTTAGGAGGGTGGAGCATGTTTTCTTTGCTCGTCAGTGGTCAGGGAAGAGAAACTGCCCACCAAGCGTCCAATGCTTGCAAAGCGGGGTGATGCCTGCTTGTGGACATGTGGACATTAGAGTGCGGATCAGGCCGGATTTTTCTGTCCGAGCCCGGCCCGCGTCCGACAGAGCAGTAACCGAACCCGACCCGAGCCCGACAGGCATTAAGATATTTCTGTCCGAGCCCGACCCGAGCCCGACACAGTTAAAATCGCATTTGTTTCTCATACTAATGACACATGTACGTTTGTTTGTGTGGAAAGCCGCTTTTATTAAGCAATTGTAGGAAGGTATTGGGAAATGTCAACAGATGAGCGCATCAATTTACAGCTGACTTTCCTTCGTTTTCAATAGTTTTAAAATCTCCTGCGGCCAACTTCTTTTTAACATCTTCCATCGTTGCGCTGCCACATGGAGCTTAATACGCACGTCTTTCGTTGTCACAGCACACAGGAAGACGGATGTTAGGGTGATATTTGACATTTATTTTAATCCAAAAACGAACATTTGCATCAGGTGAAACAGGCCCATTGGTTACCTACATAATAAGCTGTTTTAAATTCAAAATGTTCAACGCCTTATCGCGCTGATGTGACCGAGCCCGACCCGAACCCGAGCATCCTTTCTGAAAATCTGTCCGAACCCGGCCCGACCCGTCGGGTACCGTCGGGTCCCGTCGGGCTCGGGTCGGGTATCCATCCTCTAATGTGGACACGTACTCTAACTCTACTGATGGTATTTACTTGGACTGGTCCAGTGCAAGCTGTGTGATCTTCAGACTGTAGTCAGGACAGAGGGACATGATGGACAGACGATCACACGAATGTTGCTCGATCCTGATACAGTGACAGGGAGAAGAGGAGGAGGAGGTGAATGGCAGGGTGATAGATGAAGAAAGGAGGTGAATAATGAGGATGAGAAGAACAATAGAGCACATGGAGATGGAAAGATGGGGTGAATGAATTGTAGCATGAAGGCTGTTACATAAGAGGGAAAGACTGAGGGTGGATTAATGTGTGCAAACAAATCAACACAGTCCCAGCGTTGTTTAGAAGTATGTTTACATGCACACTATTATTCCACTGTTATTCCAAATGACAATATTCTGAATTTGATACAGGTCATGTAAACAGCATACCCTGTTTGGACTTTAAGAATAAGGACCTTTTCTGAATTTAGCATTTTCTTATTAAGACATGTGGGATATTCTGGTATTATTTGGGTTTTAGAAGCATTATTTCGACATGTATACAGCGCATTTGGAGTATGTGTCTCAATCAGGGTTTCTACTGTTTGTGACAGTTTTACGGCCTCTTGCCAGTTAAGGGCTTATGGTCTGCTCTGTGCGTTGCTATGGTAACTGTACACAAATCAACCAGCCAACAGTTTGCAGGGCTGCAGTTGAGATGCATGGCCAAAAGAAAAGAAGGAGAAACACAGCTACTTGTAAAGATTATGAAAGACTTGGACATCAACAGGTTTTTGGATATGCATGAACATCGCAACGCCGACCTTTTCGAGAAGGTGGTTGAAGGAATGAAAGAGGGACTCTGTGTTTGCATGCTCCAACAAGTCTACCAGCAATAGAAAAACTTACACTAAAAAAAAAAAACGGCTGCATGTTAACGGGAATATTAGTTGAATTTTAACTTTCATTAGCCATGTAAACAGCTTCGTCAGAACATTGTCTTTTTCTATAATAAGAAAAATCTGAATATTATGTAGTTAATGTACCTACAGTGGAGCTAAGACGTTGACACATGGATGTGTACCTGACAGGTATGGAGGTAAACGGCTTCTTGTAGATGTCCGCCAGCTTGTCGATGACCACGGCCGCTGTGGTGAAGATCCTGTACGTGTGGAGGAAGGTGTTGAGGAAATCTATGGAGAGGAATCGCAGGTCCGTCAGTCGTTCCAGGAGGCGCTCCACGCTGGCGTATCGGATCTGGGGGACCTTGCACGAGTTGAGCGTCTTGCTGAAGCAAATGTCAATGTCGTCTTTATGCAGTCGGGCGTCAGACCTGACCGGACAAGACAAGACAAGACATTTGAGGACGTCATCTTGGGCTTCGGGAAACACTGATCCACATTTTTCACCATTTTCTGGCATTTTATAGACCAAACACTAACCAAACTAATCGATTAAACGTTAGTAGCAGCCCTAAATGGGTTTCTCTTAATACTTTACTTTAAAAACACCTCACAAATTCATAGTTTGTTTTAAATCATTAACATTTCATAAAATAGATTTTCATAATACTTTAACAGCTTTAAAAAAAAAAAACTATACTAGGATTTTTTTAACGACATAAAAGTACAATTTCTATTCTTACATTAAAAAACCTTTGTAGCATCGTTTCACGCAATATTCAGTCACAAAACTTGTATTGTATGTTGACAATGTCATATGACGGACAAAAACAGAATATTTCATTTTTAATGTTTCAGTTTGAAATCTTCCTTTTCTAAACCCTGTGTATAAAAATCCTCTTTTCTTACTTGATCATGTGCGGCACCGACACTTTGGAGTTCTCCTCAAACACGCTGGTCATCAGGCCGTTACAGCGGATATTATCAATGCACTGAAACAGAGATTTGGTGATACTTTCAGTCCTCTTCCATCAGACATTAGAGAGATCATGAACAGCTTTAGGACAGTCAGGCGTACCTGGCTGATGTCGCTGGTCCAGGCAGCCTTTTCTTGGCGAGAAGGAGCCAAGAGGACGACGGAGAAAGGCTGACCATCCGGAGGCTCCACCACAATCTTGAACTCCAGGGGGTTGAAGCCTTGACCTGCTGCGTTGTCTGAAAGTGGAAAAGGTCTTACGACTTAGTTAACGGGAAAATGTTAAGAAACAAGAAAACATTTGGTACAACAAGTACTCACAGTCTTCATCATTGGCATCTAGTTCTTCGATGAGAGTGCACTCTATCAGGGACAACGTGCCTCCTTGCTGTTGGGGGAGAAAAGATGCGACAGAGAGCAAATTCAACATTTGATCCGAAATTCTACCTCACGGGGAAGTTGTTTCACTTGTTTTAAAGGAGACATATTTAACACCGTTTTCAGGTTCTCATACTGACTGAATATACCTGTATTCATATTTTGTTGGAGATATTTGTTCCAGCGCCTGTCTCTTTAAGTCCCACTGCCAAAAAATCTCAGTCAGCTCTGATTAGACAGCGTTTCCTGATCTCCGGAAGACATGTTGACATGTCATAGTAAAGAAAAGCACAGGTGCATTCAAAACCATTAATGATGGCTGCATTCCACTTAGGAGAGGCCGTGGTTTTGTGCATGCTGATTCACTGAAATAGCTTATTGGGACACTTGAGGGAATCATTGTTAAGGTTATCAATTTCAGCGGTGCTTTTCTAAAGTCAAAATGTCTGCTGTGAAAAAGGTCCATTCTGCCTCTGTATAGTGTACAGTTCATTGCAGCCTGAGACTGAGTAAGTACTATATAGCAGCACTTTATACCGTCAAAAATCCCCAATAAAAAGGCTTCTAAACCAACATGTTACACCACCAGATATGTTCCATCTGGAATATGATCCAAAATTGGGGAGAAATTAACATCTGCAACCAAAATTACAGCTTTCCCTGAGTTAGCATGAGGCTATGTGGTACGCAGGACATACCCTGCTACATGCAATGTCAACACTGAAGTAACATGGAGCAGAGGACCATAAATTGAAAACCGGCTTGGTACGACGTAGCTCCGAGACAGAGTAGAAAACACCGTTCAAACCGGAGCCTGTAAAATCTAAGGCTTCGTCTCACAGGAATTTCTTTTAGCAGTGTACCTCATTAATTGAAGCTTCGGCCAAGTTTAACATGAAAATCCAACATTGTAACATTAGAGCCTGGACAGAAAATACAAAAAAGCACAACAGGTCTCCTTTAAAAGTAGAAAAAAGTGATTTCCAAGTGGTTATCTATTAATTCCATTGTATTTATGAAGTATATTTGTGGACAGGTGAGGCTGACCTTCAGCAGGTGAAGCTTTCCTCCAGACGTTCGTGTACAGATGAGGAAGTGCTTGGTGAACAGGAAACACTGCCGCTCTCCTTCCTTCCTCAGCGTGAGCGAGCCCAGGCGGACTTTACTGAGCATGCCCCGCTCACTGCTGGACGGCAGCTGGATAAGAGAGCCTGTTCACGGAGTCAGGAGTGAGTCACAGGCCATGGGATGAATAGGAAGTGGTAGCAGATGTTGTAGAGGAGGCTCACCTTGTCTGACGAAGGTCTGACTCGTGTCTAACAGGATGTCACAGCCCTCGACGATCATCCGCTCTATGGCCAGATTCTTCCTGATGTTCTCGGTGTCGCTCACTTCATCGTGCATCATCCTGACAACAACATGTTGATCTTCATCAACATCATCTGTCACAGTATCCATGTACAGTGGGTACGGAAAGTATTCAGACCCCTTTAAATTTTTCACTCTTTGTTTCATTGCAGCCATTTTCCAAAAATCAAAAAAGTTCATTTTATTTCTCAGTAATGTACACTCAGCACCCCATCTTGGACAGAAAAAACAGAAATGTAGAAATTTTTGCAAATTTATTAAAAAACAAAAACTGAAATATCACATGGTCATAAGTATTCAGACCCTTTGCCGTGACCCTCATATGTAACTCAGGTGCTGTCTATTTCTTCTGATCATCCTTGAGATGGTTCTACACCTTCATTGGAGTCGAGCTGTGTTTGATTATACTGATTGGACTTGATTAGGAAAGCCACACACCTGTCTATATAAGACCTTACAGCTCACAGTGCATGTCAGAGCAAATGACAATCATGAGGTCAAAGGAACTGCCTGAGGAGCTCAGAGACAGAATTGTGGCAAGGCACAGATCTGGTCAAGGTTACAAAAAAATTTCTGCTGCACTTAAGGTTCCTAAGAGCACAGTGGCCTCCATAATCCTCAAATGGAAGACGTTTGGGACGACCAGAACCCTTCCTAGAGCTGGCCGTCCGGCCAAACTGAGCTATCGGGGGAGAAGAGCCTTGGTGAGAGAGGCAAAGAAGAACCCAATGGTCACTGTGGCTAAGCTCCAGAGATGCAGTCGGGAGATGGGAGAAAGTTGTAGTAAGTCAACCATCACTGCAGCAATCCACCAGTCGGGGCTTTATGGCAGAGTGGCCCGAAGGAAGCCTCTCCTCAGTGCAAGACACATGAAAGCCCGCATGGAGTTTGCTAAAAAACACCTGAAGGACTCCAAGATGGTGATAAATAAAATCCTCTGGTCTGATGAGACCAAGATAGAACTTTTTGGCCTTAATTCTAAGCGGTATGTGTGGAGAAAACCAGGCACTGCTCATCACCTGTCCAATACAGTCCCAACAGTGAAGCATGGTGGTGGCAGCATCATGCTGTGGGGGTGTTTTTCAGCTGCAGGGACAGGACGACTGGTTGCAATCGAGGGAAAGATGAATGCGGCCAAGTACAGGGATATCCTGGACGAAAACCTTTTCCAGAGTGCTCTGGACCTCAGACTGGGCCGAAGGTTTACCTTCCAACAAGACAATGACCCTAAGCACACCGCTAAAATAACGAAGGAGTGGCTTCACAACAACTCCGTGGCTGTTCTTGAATGGCCCAGCCAGAGCCCTGACTTAAACCCAATTGAGCATCTCTGGAGAGACCTGAAAATGACTGTCCACCAACGTTTACCATCCAACCTGACAGAACTGGAGAGGATCTGCAAGGAGGAATGGCAGAGGATACCCAAATCCAGATGTGAAAAACTTGTTGCATCTTTCCCAAAACGACTCATGGCTGTATTAGATCAAAAGGGTGCTTCTACTAAATACTGAACAAAGGGTCTGAATACTTATGACCATGTGATATTTCAGTTTTTGTTTTTTAATAAATTTGCAAAAATTTCTACATTTCTGTTTTTTTCTGTCCAAGATGGGGTGCTGAGTGTACATTACTGAGAAATAAAATGAACTTTTTTGATTTTTGGAAAATGCCTGCAATGAAACAAAGAGTGAAAAATTTAAAGGGGTCTGAATACTTTCCGTACCCACTGTATATCAGTGAATTGTGCACAAACTCACTTGGAAAGCTCCTCCAGTTTGGATTTGGCAAACTCCATACTCTTGCGCTCGACGTGCTCATGGGGTGTGTGAGCCAGCAGCTCATGAAGAGTGATGATGTATCGTGGAATCTGAAATACCAAAAATGAAGGTTTCAGACCCTTTGCTGAAGTAAATGTACTAATACACATACTTAAATATGACACTACAACAGAAAAAGCCATGCATTCAAAGCTTTAAGGAAAAGTATGTGTCAGTAAAATGTACTTGAAGTGCGTAAAGCTGAAAGTATTTGTACTTTCAGCTTTACGTAGGAGGAGAGTTTTCTTAATACATGAAAGACTTCATCCTTCAGTTTATTACAAACATTCAATACCAACACATCTGGAGATGCGTGGTTTCACTGGACCGGAAGGGAAGGAAATACTGTCATCTGAAAAGTAACTAAAGTAGTGGAGTACAAAGTACACTATATACCTCTGAGATGTAGAGGAGTACAAGTAGAAAAAAGCATACAATGGAAATACGCAAGTAAACTATAGGAATTTGTACCCAAGTACAGTTCTTGAGTAAATGTACCATGTTGTGTGTACTACCTGGAACATGGGATACGTGAGGAACGTCTCCAACATGCGTCCCTCACAGGCAGCGTTGGACTCGTACTGTTTCAGCAGCTTGTCGAAGTCTCTGTTCTGCTTACAGTTGGCCAGGACCTGCAGACTGTACTGGTGGTTACGCACAAACTCCTGGTAGATGTTCAGCATCGGCAGCAGGATGTCAAACAGGTCCGCTAGGTAGGAGAAAGAAAACACACACACCAACTGGAGGATGAAAAATGAAGCATTTCCTACAAAATAAATGTTTTCAGACTTGGTTTATAATGATTTATTTCAATCTACAACTGTTTTGTTTTTATTTGTTTATTTTTTTGCTATGATATTTTTAGCCAAGACTGTAATTGTTACTAGTAGTAAATTGTCTAATTGTATAAGATGTGTATGCGTTTTGTGTACTCTGTTGTTTTTATTAATACCCCACTTCTTTTGTAAAACTAAGAAAAATGTATGAGGAGATAAAGTGTCTGAAGGGTATTTATGTGTCAGAATGAAAAAAAAACTAAAATGTTTTTGTTAAAGGTCATTTTTTAAATTATATTAAGAATGTATTATTGTGTGGAGATATACAGTAAATCAGTGTTTCTCAAATTGTGGTGGGGGTACCCCTAAGGGTACTTTGGACTAGAGCAAGGGATTTGTGCAAAATGCTAATTTAAAAATACAAGGGCACAGACTGTTGCCTTGCAAAGGCATTCAATTGAAAAGGTCGACTTTTCAACAGATGTCATCTTTTAAATCACGTGGTAATACAGTTGATTAAATTAAAGTGTGAGAACCACCGTGTTAGATGTGAGAAAGTTTTGAAAATGCGTTAAAAAAAAAATAAATAAAAAAAAGATATTTTGAGAATTGGTCGACTGACAAAAGCATTGCAAATATATATTCGTTGGAAAGCAGTATACATAACCCTGAGACGGCTGTTCACATGGGAAACACATAAATCAGACAGTTATCTTGAAAAACCCGGGAAACGAGACAAAAAGCTCATTACCGAGATGATTTGTAGATGTTTTTTGTTGTAGTGTTTTTGTTATTAATGCATTTCTCAACATGAGTTGTATATGTGAGACCAGAAGATGCCTGTTAAATAGTGTTTTGTAATCCTGTGTGTGATGGACCAAAAGTTTGGCATGACACAGTAATAAAAACAACAAAAACTAAATCAACCAACTAGATATGCATATATTATGTGTATGTTTCACACGTGAAACGGTGTCCACGTGTTATAAACATGTAATATGTGTTTTAAAAGTTAGGGAACTGTATAAAGAGACGTGACTGAGCTGTGCAGTACTCACCCAGAACTAGCGTGGGCCAGTTGGCGATCCGAGCGTTAAGACCCTGATGGAAGATCTCGTGCAGAAACATGATGGTCTCACTGGAAAGAGAGAACATTGCACATTCAGAACGTAATCACAAAATATCACAATGACAATGTGGAGTAATCAGACATTAGCCTCATGGACTCATGAGAGAGAGAGCTAGAAACACAGACAGACAGAACTTTTACTCTTATACAAAATATAAAGATACCTGTTTACAGCTGCAAAGCTTAATTGATTAATTGTCAACTATTAAATTAAATGCCAACTATTTTGATAACCAATTAGTCGGTATTGAGTTAAAAAATTCTGATTCCAGCTTTATTAATGTGAATATTTTTTATTTTCTTTGTCTCTCCTGTGACAATAAACTGAATATCTTTGAGTTGTGGACAAAACGAGACATATGAGGATGTCATCTCGGGCTTTTGGGAAACACTGTTCCAGATTTTTCACCACTTTCTGACATTTTATAAACCAAAAATTGAGAAAATAAACGGTAGACTTATCGATAATTAAAATAATCCTTAGTCGTTAGTGCCCTGCTACGTCCTGCTGTGCCCTGCTATGCCGCACAGTGCCCTGATATGCCGTTATCTATTACAAAGAACTCCAACAAACTACTATTTTTTGTGACTGTTATTGCCACTCTTCATTTTAACCCCAACCGGTCGTCAGACACCGCCTACCAAGAGCCTGGGCCTGGGTCTGGGCCTGGGTCTGGGTCTGGGCCTGGGTCTGGGCCTGGGTCTGTCCCAGGTTTCTGCCTTAAAGGGAGTTTTTCCTCGCCACTGTTGCACTGTTGCTTGCTCTGGAAGGAACTACTAGAACTGTTGGGTCCTTGTAAATTATAGAGTGCGGTCTAGACCTACTCTATCTGTAAAGTGTCTCGAGATAACTCTTAAGAATCGATACTATAAACAAAATTGAATTGAATTGCAGGCCTGTACCTGTTGAGGAATATGGTGCTGACGTCATCGTGGCTGATGGGAGGTTTCTTGGAGCTGGCGGCCATGCGCAGCGGGCGCAGGAAACAGTTCACCAGGATGGAGAGCTGGTGGACGTATTCCGTCTCTGCTTCCACCATGTTGAAGACAATCTGGTTCCTCTTCCGCATGCTCTCGGCGTGAGGCGAACTGATGTAGTCCTGGACGATGATCTTCCACTTCCTCCGGCAGAGCCAGCCACGCATGAAGCTTTGCACCTGCACAGCCACAGCACACTAGGTGTCTCTCTTTGCTCCTCCAGCTTTGTCATTTTGTGTAACCAACAATTTACCTTTTTGATCTTTTTGATATCTGGGTCCTCCTCCTCTTGGTTGCTGTGGTACGGCTTCATCCTCTCTTTGGTTTTGTTCAACACAACAATCTGGCAAACAACAGTCTCCACGTGAGTATACCCACACATAGGTTAAAATATTCATGAAACCCCTTCAGAGGCTTAAAACAACACATGTGTTGTTGCATGATGACGAAGTAATGGTCTTGAAGTCACTGGACCCCTGCTGAGCTGAGATTTCATTTTCTGTATGGATATGAATGGCGGCAGTACCCAGTACTGCACAGACTAAAAATAATGGACGAAGCTTTTGAGTTTGAAAAGTGAAGCCAAATGGAGGAAAAAATTACCCTATTTCTCATTTGATTTATTACCTCAGTAAACATTTTCATAATTAGTTAATGGCCTCAATCGCAGCATGATGTTCATTTTGTAAATCATGGTCCCATTTATTTTAAAACAGATGATAAAGCGTTGTTTTTACATTAACAGTCTATGCTCTGAACAAGTGTTTTCCTATCATGTCAGATCCGAGTGCCTTTTAACAACATGCACATACATGTGTTGATGTGGAAGCACTCATGCAAACCTCAGCTTTGAGCCTCTCGATCTCTGTGTCCTGGTCCTCCAGCTGGGTGCGGAGCTGATTGGCTGCAATCTTCTCCGTCTCCATGACCTGGACCAGGTGGATGTACTTCTGCATCAGGATCTCACGCTCGATGATAATGTCAGAGTAACTAAAGGGAGCATGGGAAAGAGACGAGTGGGTGAGGAGATTCATCTGACACAGAAAGTACAGGTCCACAAAATGCACCTGTACTTTCATATTTTCGTATTCTGCTACTTTACTTATTTTTTTATTTAACCTTTTCAGTATTTAACCAGGAAAAACACTTAAAAAACCTTTTGCAAGAGTGTTGTAGCGAAGACAAGCAGCAGTACAGTCACACACACACAAAACAACTAAAGTTGCAAATATTTCCCACATCAGGAGAAACATCTACAGCTAGATTTGTCTGCCTCCAAGTCAATTAAAGGAGAATTCCGGCCATTTTTACATTAATCTTGATCGTAAATATGCGTGTACTTTGGATTAAAAAAAGAAAACAGACCCAAATCAGTGCAGGCAACACGGAGTAGCTGCAGCAATGAGTATAACGTGACAACAAGAAGCGTTTTCAACTCAGACATTGTTTAAATTCATCTACCCTGGTCCCTGTCTCGAGACCTGCCGGTAGCTGGTAGCTCCTATCTCCTAGCGGCCAGTTAGTGTGTTCAGCCAGGCTTATGTGATAATCATCCCAAAAAAGATCCTGGGAGCGGCGGTGGTGTGGCTGTCCTCCAGAGGACACGTCATGTCACGTCTTGAAGTTTATTCCCCCCTAAAAAAAACCTGAGAGCTGCATACTGTTTCCCTTTTCCTGCTACAACAGGACTTCAGCGCAAGACTACAGCTAGCCTTCTCTAATGCTATCACTGTGCAAGCTACATACATCTTTTTGCCACGTTTCCATGTAGATACATAGTCACTGATATGGTCATAACCACTCCAGTGCTCAATTACCTAATTTTTAGGAGAATAAATGTCAAGTTTTTGTCACAAAGCCATGACCTGTCCTCTGGAGGACACAGCCACACCACCGCTCCTCCATGGATTGTTGTCTGGATGATTATCACAGAAGCCTGGCTGAACACACTAATCGGACGGCAGCTATGAGCTAGCAGCTACTACTGTTTTTTGGGAAGGGAATAAACTTCAAGACATGCCCTGTCCTCTGGAGGACACAGCCAGACCCGATGATTATCACAGAAGCCTGGCTGAACACACGGCAGCTAGGATCTACCAGCAGGATCGAGACAGGGACCAGGGTAGGTGAATTTAAACAATGTCTGAGTTGAAAATGCATCTTGTTGTCACGTAAGGGCCTTGTTCATGTCGCACAGACATCAGACATTTTCAAAAACATTTTGGGCCGGCTGTGGCTCAGTGGTAGAGCGGTTGCCTGCCAATCGGAAGGTTGGTGGTTCAATCCCTGGCAGTCCCATGTCAAAGTGTCCTTGGGCAAGACACTGAACCCCGAGTTGCCCCTGATGTTGTGCATCGGAGTGTAAATGTGTGTGAGTGTTTATCTGATGAGCAGGTGGCACCTTGTACGGCAGCCTCGGCCACAGTGTGTGAATGGTGAATGGTGAATGGTTCCTGTATGACGTAAAAGCGCTTTTAGTAGTTGTTAAGACTAGAAAAGCGCATTTACATATGTTATGGGACATATTTCCAGTAGGCAACTAACTGCAAGCAGGCACATGGGGACACAAACTAGCAGGCTTATGTGCCGTGGCCCAATTTAACCACTAAATCCCATCCAATTAGATTGAATTCGGTATTGATGATGCGATAAATTATAACGGTAACTCCACTGAAATTATTTGAAACTAAAGTAATGAGCCAATTTTGTAAAATTGTAAGGAGTAGAAAGTACCGATATTTGTGTTAAAAATGTAAGGAGTGAAATGAAAAAGACACAAAAATAAATTAAAGTAAAGTAACAATATCTGGTTAAGAGGCACAAAGGTAATCTAAAACTTGCCCCGACAACTGCCGTTTTAGCTCAGTGAAAGCTCGTACACGTAGCTGCAGCTACTCTGTGTTGCCTGCATTGATTTTCTTTTTTTCTTCAATAAAAAGTACACACATATAAAAGTACACACATATGACAATCAAGATTAACGTCAAAAATGGCCGGAATTCTCCTTTAACATCCTGTCAAGCGACCAATGTATCGCTTGTACTAAGTATCTGAGTACCTCTTTCCCCTTCTGTCAATAAGAAACATCCCGATATAACGTGATTATACAGTAACTTATCAGCAGGAACAAACAAAGGCTTCATATTTTCTACTCAATGTTCAGAGAAAGACAGACAGAGAGAGAGATAGAGGTGGAGCGAGATCAAGTCTGTGATGTAACCAGCAGAATAGTACATCACCAGTGTGACCTAAATGTAAACCACTGAGAGAGAGAGAGAGAGAGAGAGAGACACACACACACACACACACACACACACACACACACACACACACACACACACACACACACACACACACACAATTATGTTGTTCTCTACAGACTCAGGGCATCGAGGCAGCTGTATGATTGGGAATGTTGTGTTTCAGGACTGTAGTATTAGACTAGTAGACTGTAGTAACGCCTGCAGTATCTTTGTTAAAGTTAAAGCTTCAGCTAAACTTAACATGCATGCAACAGCATGAGTTCAAATACACCTTCAGGAGGACAGGGACGTCAGAGACGTGGGACGGCACTGCACAATAACACGTCGTGGTTATACTGTGCTGCTTGCTTAAATGTCTCTTCAATTGAGTGTGCAAGTCATAAGTCGTACACATACATACTTACACATACATGAAGAAGCGAACCTTCTTCATGTATGTGTAAGGAGTTGTATAAGTACCTCAAACTTAAAGCTGCCTGTCTTTTCTCACCTGGCCTGCTGGATGTACTCCACCCACTCGTTGCAGTCCGACTCCTCCTCCGTCCGCAGCTCCAAAGGTTTCTGTCCATCGTGGCCAAAAATCACCAGGAAATAGTGCTGCAGTAGAGAAAACAGTCGCAACACAACAAAAACAGTCGTTAAACCTCGCAGAACGCGGGAGCCGCTGCTCTACCACTTCCTCAATTGGTTAGTTTGTGACCCCTGGGTTTTAAAAAAGGTCAGTTTGGATTCACAAGTGTACAAAATGTTACATTAAATACTTGTGACTAATGAGACGGGGACTTACTGAGCAGCATGATTTATTACAAAAGGAAAATGAGAGTGAGAGTAGGTTAATGGATTTCTCGAGTGTCTTTTATCCATGGCACATCAGAACTGCTAAGTATACCAGCGCTAAGTGCAATGTCAACATTTCAATCCATGCATTGTTATGAGTAATGTGAGGATCGATGCTTCCTGTTGCAGTAGTAAAGGCCATTGCTTTAAAATGTTACGGTAACTTGATCCATGCAGATATGCCTGAGCACCGATCAAGACATCCATAACTTCAGTGTGTTGTTTTTTTAATTGACATCAAGCAATGCAATGTTGTTGAGCAGACAGCTTTTGCATCTACGAAAAACCAGACAGCTTGTGTTTCAAGGTAAAACAGCTGAAGTCCAAACTTCTCCCCTCCATAACAGACAACAGTAAGACACCTTCCCCTGTAATGTTAATTGCAATTGGGCATTAATCTGATTATCAGGCTACTTTATTTTTAAAGGTCCCATGACATGGTGCTCTTTGGATGCTTTTACATAGACCTTAGTGGTCCCTAATACTGTATCTGAAGTCTCTTTTATATAGACCTTAGTGGTCCCCTAATACTGTATCTGAAGTCTCTTTTATATAGACCTTAGTGGTCCCTAATACTGCATCTGAAGTCTCTTTTATATAGACCTTAGTGGTCCCTAATACTGTATCTGAAGTCTCTTTTATATAGACCTTAGTGGTCCCTAATACTGTATCTGAAGTCTCTTTTATATAGACCTTAGTGGTCCCCTAATACTGTATCTGAAGTCTCTTTTATATAGACCTTAGTGGTCCCTAATACTGTATCTGAAGTCTTTTTTATATAGACCTTAGTGGTCCCTAATACTGTATCTGAAGTCTTTTTTATATAGACCTTAGTGGTCCCTAATACTGTATCTGAAGTCTTTTTTATATAGACCTTAGTGGTCCCCTAAACTGTATCTGAAGTCTTTTTTATATAGACCTTAGTGGTCCTCTAATACTGTATCTGAAGTCTTTTTTATATAGACCTTAGTGGTCCCTAATACTGTATCTGAAGTCTCTTTTATATAGACCTTAGTGGTCCTCTAATACTGTATCTGAAGTCTCTTTTATATAGACCTTAGTGGTCCCCTAATACTGTATCTGAAGTCTCTTTTATATAGACCTTAGTGGTCCCCTAATACTGTATCTGAAGTCTCTTTTATATAGACCTTAGTGGTCCCCTAATACTGTATCTGAAGTCTCTTTTATATAGACCTTAGTGGTCCCTAATACTGTATCTGAAGTCTCTTTTATATAGACCTTAGTGGTCCCCTAATACTGTATCTGAAGTCTCTTTTATATAGACCTTAGTGGTCCCTAATACTGTATCTGAAGTCTCTTTTATATAGACCTTAGTGGTCCCTAATACTGTATCTGAAGTCTCTTTTATATAGACCTTAGTGGTCCTCTAATACTGTATCTGAAGTCTCTTTTATATAGACCTTAGTGGTCCCTAATACTGTATCTGAAGTCTCTTTTATATAGACCTTAGTGGTCCCGTAATACTGTATCTGAAGTCTCTTTTATATAGACCTTAGTGGTCCCCTAAACTGTATCTGAAGTCTCTTTTATATAGACCTTAGTGGTCCCCTAATACTGTATCTGAAGTCTCTTTTATATAGACCTTAGTGGTCCCCTAAACTGTATCTGAAGTCTTTTTTATATAGACCTTAGTGGTCCTCTAATACTGTATCTGAAGTCTTTTTTATATAGACCTTAGTGGTCCCTAATACTGTATCTGAAGTCTCTTTTATATAGACCTTAGTGGTCCCCTAATACTGTATCTGAAGTCTCTTTTATATAGACCTTAGTGGTCCCCTAATACTGTATCTGAAGTCTTTTTTATATAGACCTTAGTGGTCCCCTAATACTGTATCTGAAGTCTTTTTTATATAGACCTTAGTGGTCCCCTAATACTGTATCTGAAGTCTTTTTTATATAGACCTTAGTGGTCCCTAATACTGTATCTGAAGTCTCTTTTATATAGACCTTAGTGGTCCCTAATACTGTATCTGAAGTCTCTTTTATATAGACCTTAGTGGTCCCCTAATACTGTATCTGAAGTCTCTTTTAAATAGACCTTAGTGGTCCCCTAAACTGTATCTGAAGTCTCTTTTATATAGACCTTAGTGGTCCCCTAAACTGTATCTGAAGTCTCTTTTATATAGACCTTAGTGGTCCCCTAATACTGTATCTGAAGTCTCTTTTATATAGACCTTAGTGGTCCCTAATACTGTATCTGAAGTCTCTTTTATATAGACCTTAGTGGTCCCCTAATACTGTATCTGAAGTCTCTTTTATATAGACCTTAGTGGTCCCCTAATACTGTATCTGAAGTCTTTTATATAGACCTTAGTGGTCCCCTAATACTGTATCTGAAGTCTCTTTTATATAGACCTTAGTGGTCCCTAATACTGTATCTGAAGTCTTTTTTATATAGACCTTAGTGGTCCCCTAATACTGTATCTGAAGTCTCTTTTATATAGACCTTAGTGGTCCCCTAATACTGTATCTGAAGTCTCTTTTATATAGACCTTAGTGGTCCCCTAATACTGTATCTTAAGTCTCTTTTATATAGACCTTAGTGGTCCCTAATACTGTATCTGAAGTCTCTTTTATATAGACCTTAGTGGTCCCTAATACTGTATCTGAAGTCTCTTTTATATAGACCTTAGTGGTCCCTAATACTGTATCTGAAGTCTCTTTTATATAGACCTTAGTGGTCCTCTTATACTGTATCTAAAGTGTCTCTCCAAAAATTCAGCCTTGGTGCACAATTACAGCCACTAGACTAACTACCACTTTGCTCGTTTGAAAGCCATGACGTCTCTCTCTCTCATGGGTGGGCCAAATTCTCTGGGCGGACAAAGCAGAGAAAGGGGAGGTATATATTTTTAAATCACGCGCGGATGTGTACATAAACAAATTGTTGCATCAATAAATCGGTTTAGAATCAAATCGTTGGCCTCTGAATCGAATCGTGAGGTGCCCAGAGATTCCTGCATGATACTTATTGAAAGCAAAAATGAAGCCTTATGTTCATGTTGCATATTTACTTTAGCTTTGTTTCATAACATCTGACAATACACTTTACTGTGAGGCTGCCAGGGGGAGAAAGTAGGCCTGTATAGTAATGATGTAACGATAAGCGGGTGAGAGACACTTGCTAGCGTGTGCCAGCTACGGACCAGAGATAGGCTTAAGGGCTTTTGTATGTGTGTGTGTGTGTGTGTGTGTGTGTGAGTGTGTGTGAGTGTGAGTGTGTTGGGGGGAGAGAGAGTTTACATAACCATCAGGGCCTGTACAGCTTCTCACATTGCTAATGCGGCTTCCCCGGCCACAATCCTGCTCGAGGATAACAATGAGAGAGACACATACCGAGAGACAGAGGAGACAGAGACAGACAGGGAGGGAGATAGCCAGACAGCGAGAGGAGAAAGAGGGAGACAGAGACAGACAGGGAGGGAGATAGATAGACAGATAGAGGGAGCTTTAATCCCTGCCTTGCCCTGCACTCGGCATCCCTTTGTCCAGCCACCAAAATCACCAGTTCATCTATCGGGCATGCCCGTAGGGCTGGGCAACATATCAATATTATATTGAGATCTGTAACTAGATATCGTCTTAGATTTTGAATATATTTGGATATATTAGATCTTGGATATTCTGAACTGACCGTTATTATTTGCCTTTAACCACTTAGTCAACATATCAACATTATTGATAAATATTTGTATGAAATCTCATTGGTAAATGATTTTGTAAAAGCAACAATTCTCAACCCAACTATATTGTCGCAATATTGAAATTTATGTATTTGGTCAAGAATATCGTGATGTCGGATTTTCTCCTCATCGCCCAGCCCAGAGATTGGATGAGGTAATTCAGCTTGGGAACAAAAAACATTTAACAACAACTTTTTATAACATTGGTTTTCCTGCTAATAAGAGATTGAGGGTCGCCCATATACATCAACAGAGATTTGGATCCAGAATATCCAGAATAATGGACTGTAACTAGGTCTTTTAACTGGAGAGGGAATAAGATACCCAGATATGATACCTTGCTCCGGCCACTGAAATGCACCTAATTGGACGGCTGTTACGGGGAACTGAGTGTTTAACTTGGACCAATTCACTCTGTAACCCAAAGATTTCGAGAAAGAGTAAATGCTCCTGAGTAGACAGGGTATTTATCTACTAGGTTCAGACACAAAAAGTACTATGACATCCGCAAAGAAACATAAGTTTGTTGACTACACCTCCTACCAATACATCTAGGACGTGAGTCTCCCCCCTTATGGCTGCTGCCCAAAGGCTCTATGGCTAAAAAAACAAAGGGGAAAGAGGGGAGCCCTTTTAGTTCCCCTTCCAAGAGCAAAATATTCAGAAATTAACATTTAGTTTTCACCGCAACCTCTGGGAGATAATACAGCACCTTAGTCAACTTTATTAAAATTCTGCCAAACCCATATACTGTATATTTCTAAAGTTTTAAACATATAGCCCCATTCAACAATATCAAACAGCATTTTCAGCATTGAGAGAAATAGCTATTGGGGATAGTTCATCAGCTACAGACCATGCAATATTTCAAATGACGCTTGATATTATCTGATCAGGATGAATTTAAGAATAACCTTATTTATGTATTTGCCAAAATGATTTGTCTTTACCTTTTTTTAGGAATCAAAGTTATGAAAGCCTGTCTAAATGTTGGTGGCAGTGTGCCCTTCTCCAGTGCTTCTCTATGTTGTACTAGGGGTGTTGAAATTGATAATTTCATTGCGATGCGGACGATTCTGCATCGATGCAGTGACAGACCATAACCAATTATTGCCTACTGATGTTACGTGATCATTTTTCGTTTGCTGCTTTTTTGTGCTTTTTGTCTGATGTGTTCAGACTCGCTACATTCAGGAAGTGTCTGCTTTAAGAGCAAATACAATGAAAATGGGAGGTCATATATCTGACTGCTTGAATTTGTTGATAAAAACCATGTTTAGCAATATATAATAAATTTGAGTAAGGGGCGCATCATGACATTGCACTGAATCGTTGACAGGATGATCATAATCAAATTGAATCGTGACACCAGTGAAGATTCACACCCATATATTGTACTAATTTTTTTGACAGAAAAGTGACATCTGCATGTAGTTTATGTGCACGACTTACTTATGTAAAGTCATTGATGCATGAACACAAACACACAGAGCAGATGTAGTTTCTAAAGCATTCAAAATATCCACCAGGCTTCAGGACATTTCCACACCTAAACTTTTACACAAAAGTCAATTAGGCTCGTTTGAAAGGCTTTAAACATCTACTACATTCAGAGAAAGAGACAGATCCCCTCACAGTACAGTTAAAAGGAGGCTACAAATAGCACAGGTACCAGCGGTGTGTACTAGAGTCTGTGTGCAGTTGTGTAAACTCGATATTCAGACAGTGACTGCGGGCAAAATAACTGGCAAGGATGCTATTCTTAGTCGAGCACAGCAGCCTCCCAGAGCCGCGCCACATGTTCACTACAAACTCACAGACATCATTACATGTCAACTCGATTCATTTCAATTTGATTTAACATTAAATCAACCAACAGTTTTTTATTCCTGTGATTATAAGAGTAAAGCTGTCAAACATGTACATTTGAGAAAATACTTAAAGTGTCACAAAGCGCACTTCGGTTGGGACTGTATGGAATTTTTTTTAACGCGGTTGAAAAGCACCTCCTGTATATACCGGTATACAGCATTTCCTGCGGTAGTGCGGTATACCGCAACCCCCTTTTGAGAGTAGCATAAGAGGACATTAGAGCGAGATTGGCAGGGTGCCTTAAGTGAGTGACGTCAGAACCCGCGTGGTCGCGCAACGAGAGCGAGCGGTAACGGAAAATAGCATGCGAGTGCCGCAGTGAGGAAAAAGAGATAGCAAATTTGATTTAAAGTAATTTAAAAGTGAACAATAAAACAAGCTAGAGCTTCAAGGCGGCTTTATCCGTCATGGCCGCGGGAACATTGAGTTGGTGATGCTGACAAATTTTCGAGAGTGACATTTCAGGCCAAAGTCAACCACCACAATGCATCCATCACAATGCTCCACAAGCAGAAAAACTAAAACTCAAATGAAATCCAAAACCCAAGACAGGGTAAAACTAGGCACGGGTAACGCAGGATATAGACATAAAGCTACGTCAATGGTACAGAACAGGCCTACTACAAGCTCAACCACCGAACACAAAGGTATAAAACACATCACTGAATTAAAGTAAATCAAAAGTTAGCTGCCTCGTCGTGTGTTGCTGAAGGAGTGACAGGTGGAGGTAAAGTTTTCTTACTCAGGTCTATTGTTTTTTTTAGCTTGTGATTGATTCATGAAGAACCCAAAAAGCGCTTTTGTGTTATAGAAAGTTTCCACAATCTTCTCTCATGAACGAGTGTCAGAGGTGCGCAGCGCGCCTCGCTCTTGGCAAAAATGGCAGATTCATTCTGATCAATTTATGTAATAATATGTCAAATCAAATTACATTTAATTGTAATGAAACAGAGTAGGTTAATAATAATCAATTCATTAAAATAAATGTATGTGACAGAGAAATTCGTTTTTATCTCTGTAGTAGTGTCTTAGAATATTATACCTTGCATGCTTAAATTCATATTCATATCATAATCATAACTTTCATGCTTATCATATATTCATATCTTGCTTGACGTATATTCATACATGCTTTTATATTTTATTATCTTATATGCACATTTAACCAACTATGTTTTCCTTAAAGCACCGCCATAAAGTCTACTCTGTTGTAAATCCTTTAGATAGTCTTAGTTTCGAGGTCAGGCACTCTGCCCTCCTTTTTATGCTTTAGACTCAACAACTGTAAATCTTTGTGTGTGTGTGTTTCAATAAAGAGACTTTGCTTTTAGTTTCTAGTTGCCAGAGTTCCGTGGAAGCAATGCTGGCAGGAAGGTTGCTGTCACGGATCTCTCCCTTTGGCAAAAGCTTTAAACTGCACATTTTGCCGTTTGCGTCTCGTTTCTTTGCTTGACCATGGTTATTTAGTAAGATAAAGTGTCCTGAACCTGACAGTATGTAATTTTTAATTTTGGTTGTGGTTTGTCTACATTTCACTAAAGGGGATGCTGCAGTACTCTCCGCACCCCTAGTTCCCACGGCCATGTTATCTGTTGTCAACACCGCCGGTAAAGTGAATGGCATGGTTAATGGTATGGTTAAAACCTTAGCCTTCAACGTGTTGCAGCCCGTCCAGCAGCTGAGCAGGCAAAGAGGTTGACTCGGCAGTTTACTAACTTGCTGTCTACCAAAATAAGGCGCTCTGTTTTAGACTACGAAACGTGCATGCAGGCTGAAATTCCCCCGTGCAGTTTTATCGGGATAAAACTATCAACAGAAGTACACTCCGCTAGCTGCTAGGCTAATGTGCAATGGTACACACTGCGTGTTCATGTCTCCGTTTTAGCTACAGAGTGAGACATCACTTATTTTAGTGACAGAGTGAGACATCTCACTTCCAAACTCTTTTTTGGGAGTTTGGATGGATGGATGGATTTGAACCGCATGAAGGACTTTAGAAATCAGACGTCTGAATCTTAAGTTCTCGAAGTAACATGTAAATGTCAGCGGCAGCTCGGCTCGCAGCCTTTCCGCCAACAGGACGAACAAAGTCAGAGAAACACTGATTTTTAACGTGAAACTGCTCGGTTTTAATTAGCCGGTCCGTTTGTTTTGGTGAGGAGGAGACCTCTGCTGATAAA
The DNA here is from genome assembly GCA_029931835.1 of Etheostoma nigrum. NCBI lineage: Eukaryota > Metazoa > Chordata > Actinopteri > Perciformes > Percidae > Etheostoma > Etheostoma nigrum. Next base: position 3,589,550 of record CM057252.1, read on the forward strand.
AACCACCTGAACGATGAACACTGAAGGAATACTACCAGTGACTGCAATGAAGACTACAACTCCCATGATCCCACGCTACTTTCAACAGTTTTGATTGAGAGATCCCTAGAGGCAGAAAAATATAAAAAAAGATTGTGGGTTTAAGAGGATGAGGTCTTGACTTGTACTCACAACAACAAAGAATCCTATTTACTTAGAGATCAACACACTGATTACAGTCATGTTATAATGAACAAAATGATGACAGCCCCAGATACAGGCAACTGAATAATTTATGTTGTATATGTGGAGAGAGTAAGCCGGGTTATCAATCCCAATAGAGTGCTTTGATGCTCTGATGGTTTGTCTGACTTGCTCCATTAGAAAGCTGCTTTAGATTATCCAGTGGCTTTCATCAGGACGAGATCAAACAATGACTTCCTGTGTCGTGCATCGGTTGTTTCCTCTGACAAAAACGGCTTCATCTCCATAAACGAAGAGCTCCGATACGACGTCAACACATAACTTTTTATTTCTGTAGCTCTAGTAAAAATGTCATTTAGATCTGGGTTACCCCAAAAATCCAGAAATCAGGAATAGTAATCCAACATTTCATGTTCATCTATGCATCTGCATGCAATTGTTTTTAAATTTCTGACAAAGCGCTGTTTGTGTGCGTGTACGCGTGTGTGTGTGTGTGTGTGTGTGGCAGAGCTAACCAATTTGGGGAAACAAAAAAAACAAAAAATCAAATACAATGTTTTTCACCAAATACATTGATGCCGATATTGCGGCGATTAGGGCTGTAACCTCCCAGTCGACTGGTCGATTTATTGGTCGATACGTTCTGGCTCGACCAAATTCTGATTGGTCAATTTTTTGCCGTGTTATTCCATCAGGTGGAAGCATGGATCGTTACGGTCTATGGGTGGAAAGCACTAATTGCTAATGGGGGTGTTTACAGAGCACCCCTGTTTCACAGGTAACAGCCTGTCTTCAGAACACCCCCCTTGTTTTCACCTTTTTGGATTAGCCCGACCCACCGGAGACAGATTGAAGAAAGAACTAGAAAGCCTTCGTCTGATGGTTAGCTGGATATTTATGTAACTGTGAGTGTTTAGTTTCCAGTCAGTCCTCCTCTACCATGTCGAAGACATCGGCAGTGTGGCAGCATTTTACAAAAATAGATAACGGAAAAAAAGTCGAATGCAAAGTTTGCAAGCAACAGTTTGCATATCACAGCTGGACTACAAACATGGCGTATCACCTAAAAACGGTAAGCTAACCTGTCTGCGTTAGGTTGCCCTGTCTGTTTGGAGTAGGCTGTATGAACATATCAGAGTCGGCATATTTCATAGTCTAATAATCGTTTTATAACTACCGGCACACCCACCCGTTCCCCAGACCCCAGCCATGCTGGATGTTAAGCCTCTATCATCCAAACGCTAAAATAATATCACAGAAGGAATTGTCAACTTTATGTCTCAGGATATGAGGCCCATTGCTGTTGTGGAGGGCTGAGGTTATAATACTTGTTAATATACAGCGCCAGCACGCCACACCATCATGCATGGACTAAGCGCACACTGTGAGGGACTCAAAGAGAAAGTTTCAGAGTTAATGCAACACAGCGAGGCACTGAGCTTGACCACAGATGTGTTTAAATATTCAGTATATATTAAAGTGGACGTGCCTTTTGTGTTTAAGAGTAAAAGCTTTAAATTAATAGTCTATTCGTGTCTCAGCCGCGAGGCCGAGCTCCATGTTCAGCCGCTCCGTGCGAGGACATGCACAGAGCGCTGATGCAGCGCTGTCAGAGCCGACAGACGAGTCATTTCACTGAAAAATAATTAAGTCAAAAACTATTTAATATACTGCAAATAGCCTACAAGGGCAAGTAATGCGGGACAGTACAGTAAATTAATCTTACGTTTTTTTCCGCCCCTCCGCACCCCCCCTCTCCCAGTCGATTTTTAGTCGAAATTTCAGGACTTTAGTCGACCGAGATTTTCTTTGGTTGATTACAGCCCTAGCGGCGATATTGTATGGTTGACTATCGGTGCTTTCACAAGATATTAACACAATAAGAGTTTTAATAAATTATCACATAATTAAAAAATTTGCAAAGAGCGTCAAATGTATTTGAATACCTCCCATCAAAGCTTTATAGCCCAAAAAGTTATATGTAGGCCAGCCCTAGATAGTTGATAAGAGACAACAGTTTGTAAAATGAAAATCTGTGTGCTTGCTTCATGTTGCGGTACAGTTGATGAAATATTTTTGGGGTTTTGACTCTGTCAGACAAAACATTTGAAGTCACCTTGAGGTTTAGAAATTTGTGATGTATTAGACATGATTAACTATTTGTCTTTTTTCATGTGTACAACTAGGGCTAGGCAATATACAGTATTATATCTATATTATATTGATATCAATATGAGACTGGATATCGAGTCATTGATCGTAATATGGCATAAGGGTGGTCTTTCCCTGATTTTAAAAGCAAGTTCAGTAAGTGAAAAAGGCTAGTGAAGATAGTAATAGTAATACATAAATCCCTTTGTCAAAGGAGTCCACGATTTGCCTGAAGAAGACCCAGTAGGGTCAAAACGTTGCCTTTTTTTGTATTAAATTATGGGATCATAAAGCAGTGTTGGACATTGTTTCACTTTAGTATTTTTCATTTATCCTTCACCTGTCAGAAGGCGTGATGTGCACACAATTTCTGTTATATACATTACAGTAAGTACCAGACTTACTAGCAGTTTTATTATTTGCCTTTAGCCACTTGAAAATTTGTGAAAACACCAATAGTCAACCTTACAATATCGTCGCAATATCTGCATCAATGTATTTGCTCTAAAATATAGTGATATTTTATTTTCTCCATATCGCCCTGCTCTATGTACAACAGTGTTCTCTCTCTCTCCAGACAAAACCTCATTGAACTGGTTCTTTTCTAACATAGGCCGACCTTTCGTCTTATTATCTGACTTCTTTGATGGGTGTTGAATGCAGCTCGGCTGTGCTGTCCACTCCGGTTTAGTAGCTGGTGAGCCGGCAGACAGCCCCCCGTGGCTCTAATGCCAAGCTGTCACATTGCAGCTCAACTTTCCCCTTTTATTCTTTAGTTTTTATGAGAGAGAACCCCTACGAGAGAGAGAGACAGTTTGTTGGTCAAGAAGAGATGACTGGGTGCCCAGATAGCTCAGTTGGTCGGACGGGCGCCCATATATATATAGAGGTTTATTCCAGGACGCAACGGGCCCGGGTTCAACTCCGACCTGCGGCCTTTTGCTGCACGCCATTCACCCCCCTCTCTCTCCCCTTTCATGTCTTCATCTGTCCTGTCAAATAAAGGCCTAAAATGCCCCAAAAATTATCTTAAAACCAATAAAAGAGATGACTAAAAAAGATAAGATACAGTATTAGGGACCACTAAGGTCTATATAAAAGAGACTTCAGATACAGTATTAGGGACCACTAAGGTCTATATAAAAGAGACTTCAGATACAGTATTAGGGACCACTAAGGTCTATATAAAAGAGACTTCAGATACAGTATTAGGGACCACTAAGGTCTATATAAAAGAGACTTCAGATACAGTATTAGGGGACCACTAAGGTCTATATAAAAGAGACTTCAGATACAGTATTAGGGACCACTAAGGTCTATATAAAAGAGACTTCAGATACAGTATTAGGGGACCACTAAGGTCTATATAAAAGAGACTTCAGATACAGTATTAGGGACCACTAAGGTCTATATAAAAGAGACTTCAGATACAGTATTAGGGACCACTAAGGTCTATATAAAAGAGACTTCAGATACAGTATTAGGGGACCACTAAGGTCTATATAAAAGACTTCAGATACAGTATTAGGGACCACTAAGGTCTATATAAAAGAGACTTCAGATACAGTATTAGGGGACCACTAAGGTCTATATAAAAGCATCCAAAGAGCACCATGTCATTGGACCTTTAAGTCTTTAACAGACTTTTGTTAAGAAGGCTGATGGAACAGGGCACAATTAATTTTTAAAGCGATTAAGTCTCCATCTAGGCACCCTGAATCTTCTGCCTGATGGCAAGAGCTCGTGAGTTGAGCTTTGTGAGTTGAATAGATTGTTCGAATAGATTCCTATACCATGCCTGTATTCCGTATTTAATCAGACTTTCCTGGTAGAACAAAAACTGTTTCTGATCCACATCGTACAGTCTTAGCCTTCTCAGGAAGTATAAGCTCTGCTGGAGTCTGGAGCACAGGCTATAATGTATACATAAAATAATGTAAGGGTTTCCAGGGCTTCTGTAAGTGGTGACTGTTACATTAAATTTAGGAAGACTACATTTGGTTTAATCAACTTTTTCATTTACAGCAGTAGAAAAGTGGAACTTAAGTCTACTTCACATTAGAGATGTGCAAGTTTCAGCAGTTTTAAAATGTCTTTAAAGACTTGGCCGAACAATTATGTGATCATTGATATTTTATAACGTGGAATTTATATATTTTGTATATTGGCTTATACGTACATAATATAATGCTTGTTATATATTGTTATGGGTCTTTGGATGCTTTTATATAGACCATAAGGGTACCCTAATACTGTATCTGAAGTCTTTTTTATATAGACCTTAGTGGTCCCTAATACTGTATCTGAAGTCTCTTTTATATAGACCTTAGTGGTCCCCTAATACTGTATCTGAAGTCTCTTTTATATAGACCTTAGTGGTCCCTAATACTGTATCTGAAGTCTCTTTTATATAGACCTTAGTGGTCCCCTAATACTGTATCTGAAGTCTCTTTTATATAGACCTTAGTGGTCCCCTAATACTGTATTTGAAGTCTCTTTTATATAGACCTTAGTGGTCCCCTAATACTGTATCTGAAGTCTCTTTTATATAGACCTTAGTGGTCCCCTAATACTGTATCTGAAGTCTCTTTATATAGACCTTGGTGGTCCCCTAACACTGTATCTGAAGTCTCTTTTATATAGACCTTAGTGGTCCCCTAATACTGCATCTGAAGTCTCTTTTATGTAGACCTTAGTGGTCCTTAATACTGTATCTGAAGTCTCTTTTATATAGACCTTAGTGGTCCCCTAATACTGTATCTGAAGTCTCTTTTATATAGACCTTAGTGGTCCCCTAATACTGTATCTGAAGTCTCTTTATATAGACCTTGGTGGTCCCCTAATACTGTATCTGAAGTCTCTTTTATATAGACCTTAGTGGTCCCCTAATACTGTATCTGAAGTCTCTTTTATATAGACCTTAGTGGTCCCTAATACTGTATCTGAAGTCTCTTTTATATAGACCTTAGTGGTCCCCTAATACTGTATCTGAAGTCTCTTTTATATAGACCTTAGTGGTCCCCTAATACTGTATCTGAAGTCTCTTTTATATAGACCTTAGTGGTCCCCTAATACTGTATCTGAAGTCTCTTTTATATAGACCTTAGTGGTCCCCTAATACTGTATCTGAAGTCTCTTTTATATAGACCTTAGTGGTCCCCTAATACTGTATCTGAAGTCTCTTTTATATAGACCTTAGTGGTCCCCTAATACTGTATCTGAAGTCTCTTTTATATAGACCTTAGTGGTCCCCTAATACTGTATCTGAAGTCTCTTTTATATAGACCTTAGTGGTCCCCTAATACTGTATCTGAAGTCTCTTTTATATAGACCTTAGATAACGGATCAATACCAGATATTGCAGCATTGCACAATGCACACCACTACTGTGAGTTAAAGGTACACCATGTCAGAACAGAAGGACGCTCCCATTGCAAATCCACTTAACGTCTAAAGTCAAACTGAGTTTTTCATCAAGTTCAGTACCTTATTCTTCATTTCAAAATACATTTACTTTGAGTAACTTCTTTATTATGGAAATCGATTTTTTACTGCATTGGCCGATTTGTTTCACTTGTTTTAAAAAAATAAGGTTTTACGACAAGAATGTGGACACAAATGACTTGATAAGGTGAAGTGGTTTTGCAGTCTATGGCAAAAATACGAGTCCTGATAACTGCATGAAGGTAAGAGGAAGAACTTCTACAAGCAATGATACACGCCCTGCATGTCGCATTATGATACATAACATTAAACAGAGCACACACACTGTTCTGTGCAAGTGGGCGTGTTAAAGTGTTCATAACAGATTACGGAGTCCCCTGCATCCTGCTAATGATACTGTGTGTTTGACAACAGGATTCCCTGGTGAGCTGTCAGCAGTGTTGGGAAAGGTACTTTTAAAAAGTAACTAATTACAGTTACTAGTTACTTCTTCCAAAAAGTTACAAATTATAAATTAACTAGTTACACCAGAAAGTAACCATTAAAATTACTTTCAAGTACATTTTTAAATGTAACCCCACCTCCACCCCTCTTTAATGGATTTTAAAGTACATGTTCAATTATTTATGATAAATCTGATTATAATGAAATGGACACTTAATACAAAACATTAACAGAAACAATGTATACAAATCTTGACTATTTTAAATGTTGCTGTGGAGCAAAGTGAGTCTAGCCTCCAATCAGATGGCATGTATGTAGATATGTTTATATAGTGGATCGATACAAATAGATGTTTTGGAACTGTTGATATTCATTTCCTCTCATTTGGGCACGCCGTACCCGTCTCTCATTGACTGACTCGCTTGTGTTGTTCGTTGTGTGTCCGACTATGCATGCTTTCGAACACCCGCCCAACTCTACCTCTGATTGGCTTACCATAAAATGTTACTCAACCTCAGCCAATCGTCAGCATTTATGCACTTGTCTCGTGCACGGCCCACAAACCAAGGAAGAAAAAAAGTCTTTGCCTCTCGGCTCAGAGATGAAGTTGGTCTGATGAAAAAAAAAAGCTTCAATTATAGTAACGCGCCGCATTTTTTGGCAGCAACGTAAAGGCGTTAAGATGGGAAGAGTAATTAGATTACTCGTTACTGAAAAAAGTAACGCCGTTATTCCCATCACTGGCCGTTAGACACATGCAACAACACAACCTCGCTAGTATCTTAGAAAAGTGTCCTCTAAAGGCCAGTGAACAATGTGAGTAAACTAAACTTTTGCAAATCAGACTACCTGAAAAGTAAGTTGCAGCTTGAAATTACAGATACTGTTATGTTATTTGGTTTTTGGAGTAAAACCTGATCTTCTGGTTCTTTCCTCTTTCAAGTAATATGACTGAAAAAAGGACAATAAAGCTCTGACACAGAGACAGGATTGTTGTCCTCTGTATACCGCACCTTTATGACCTGTGGTGCACAACAAAACTATTAAATCTGTTTTATATTACAGACTTCACAGGGGGAAGGCTGAAATTAAATATAACAGAGTTAAGGAAAAAATAAGACACCCTCTCCTGTCAGACTACCCTCTCTTCAACAACAATAAAAAGGGATGTTTTTTTAAAGCCATGTTAGTTCCACATTTCAGAATAATTTGACTTTGTACTGTTACTGTTATGCTTTAAAAGTTCAATGGCCGCTCAAACACATGAGCTAAATTCACTCGTAAACCTCAACAGAAGCTTTTAATGTGAAAAGTACAGCCCTAATAGTAATTACAACTTTATTGTTGAGGATCTCTTAAATCTTAAAGGGATATTTCACCATTGGAAAGATGAATATATCTTTAAATTGGGTCACTTATGTAGTAGAAATTTCAAAATTGGTTCATTCTAGGCCAAGAAAAGCCAGGAATTATGTTTTAGGCTCATGTGGATGAAAGACACCAGAATCCCAGAATGCATTTGTTTCGCTGCTCAGAGTCCACTCCCAAGCCACGCCTACAGTCTACAGACAGTGAGGCATTCAACTCAACTCGTGTGTTTTATTGTTATTTCAACCATATACATGAAACATTTCACCGTGGTTCAAGTGGTGTTACGCATTTAAAATATATAAAAAACATAAAAACATAGGAAACCGGCTACATTTAATGCACACACATTATAGGCTCTGTAAAGCTAAGCTAACGCAATGGTAGCATTAGCGCTTGGAGTGATGTTAACAGTATAAACACAGCCGTGAATCTGCGTGTAATGTAGAATGGTCGTTATTTAACAGTCAAACTCCACCAGCGGTTAGCAGTAGTTGGATAAAAGCCCCCCCATTTCTGCCCCAGTCCGTTAACACTAGGGTGACCAGACGTCCCCGGTTTTGGTGACCTGTCCCCGGCTGGATCTGTCCCCGGAAATGTCCCCGGTTTTCACTGTGACTGACAGACCCGAAACTGGACTGAAAGAAAGAAAACTGACCAAACGGAGACGATCGAGCAGCGCTGCTCAGAGCTGTTTTAGAAAGCCGTATTTTACCATGCTAAAATCACTGATTATTTACATGGAGTCTGGTGGAGATATGCTGCTCTATACACGCTAAAATCACTGATTATTTACATGGAGTCTGGTGGAGATATGCTGCTCTATACACACTAAAAGTAGTGATTATTTACATGGAGTCTGGTGGAGATATGCTGCTCTATACACGCTAAAATCACTGATTATTTACATGGAGTCTGGTGGAGATATGCTGCTCTATACACGCTAAAAGTAGTGATTATTTACATGGAGTCTGGTGGGTTTAGAGAACGCAATTTCGCGGACTTTTGTTTTAAAAAATGATCTTAATCTTTAACAGAAAGGTCAGCCTCCTTAGAAATCCTTTCCATAATGTTATCAGACACTTAGAATATTAATCTGAGTCTGTCAGCAGCAAAACGAGCACTTTATGAACGTAAATACAAGCTGGACAATTATCCCATTAACTTCCATTGTAGCTTGTTTCTCTGCTGCCGACTGCAGCGATCTCGTTTCATACTGCATCAATGTCAAAGGAAAATGTTTCCTCAATTGTTTATATTGTATCTGATACTCAGCTCTAGGTCTAGTGTCCCCGTTTTAAGTTTTACAAAAATTAAAAACATGAGGTGTTTTGGAGGTACATACGCTTCTGAGCTGAAAATGTCCCCGGATTTTGTCTGAGAAATCTGGTCACCTTAGTTAACACAGCCCCTCCACAAGTCTTACCCTGCAGAGCAGCATCTGCTCGGAAGGCTAGCAAGCCTGGTAGCTTGCTAGCGGAGTCCAGTACACTGTTGTGTTTTTGTGGAAACATGCCCAAACAGTCTCTGAAGTCGCGTTGGGAGTTTTGTTAAAGTTGGATGTAGTCCAGTTTGTTGTCTAATGATCAGACACTTGAAAGCAGGATGGATCCGACAGGTGGATGCACATAGTTGTTGTAAAAGTTTGCTTCTGAAAAGAGATAGCTGTAGCTTAGCTAAGATGGCTGACCCCAATGGACGGGTTGAAAACATGCGGAACTAGCTGGCTTATAGTTTACAGCCGCTGGGCAAAAACACCTCCAATAACGCTAAATGATGATTTTTGTTTCTTGTTGATTGTGACTAAGATACAGAAGAATAAACTTGTCCTTGCTGTACAGAGGACAAACTGTGTAATGGTGGCCAAAGCCTTTTTCTGACAACAACCCCTTACATTACATAGAAATGCCTAAAAACACGACAACAAAACTCACTCACATGAAATAAAGATGTAAGCCCAATAATCACCATGTGGAGTGATTCTGACAGGCTGAGATTTAAAATGTAATGACCGCAATCATTAAGTCCTGATTGTGTTTCAGCAGATTCTCACCCCACTGGAGCGTGTGAACACATTGTCGCCACATTAAAAGGTGTGAATACAACATGTCTGCTTGTACTCTGCAGCGACAGATTACCTGCGCATCGATGAGATGAGATATTTAACCAAGGTAATCCAGTTTGTATACAAATGAAATGAACTATATCCATACAGGATGTGTGGACGGCAAGTGGAGCAGAAAATGAGCTTTTATAGTTTACAAAATAACCACTCGTCTACATGGCGCCAGCTGCTGAAGAGATGAAACATCTTCAGACCCTGCAGCAGCAAAAACTGGAATATGGGTCATTTAAAATTAGCTTACCCACAACAAATATTTTCATAATCTAATTCTGTACTATTAAGTCATCAATAGCATCAGGCTTCTTCTGTCTACCTCATTACACAGGACTATAGGTCTATAAAGGATGTGTTATTTAGAACACATTACTGAGTCCAGGATTCACAGCCATGTACATTTTACCAGTTTCATTATTCATATTTTATTCTTATTTGATTGTCCATTTTACTGTTATTGGGTCTTATGTGAAGCACTTTGTGAAAGGTGCTATAAAAAGGTAAGGAAAGGTGCATATTTTAGTGAGAACTCAAATAACTAATGTAAGGGAAATCTGTTTGATAACGCGTTTCTGGAGATTTAAAAAAATATATACAGTATATCGGCCGAAATAGCGACATAGCGGTATTATTAAATAAAACCTATTACATGGCTTGCTTGAATACTAATGGAGAATACGGTCTGTCGTAAAACGGCCATTATAAATGCAGATACCGATAGATCGGGAAATGCCTAATATCGGCCGATAATATTGGCCCGTTGATATATCGGTCGGGCTCTAGTTCGGATGCCGCTCGCTGATAAATTATCTGGACTTCTTTCAGCGGATTGGTTGATAGCTGTCCTCCAGAGTGGACAGCACTGCGTCCATGGCAACGCTGTGTTATACTTATACTAGCAACGGTCTGTTATCAAGAAAAAACAGACCGTGTTCCCGGACAGTTCCTGCACCCTTTGTCGGACCACACACATTTTCAAAATTGGCCTTCATTTTGATAACACACACACACCTGTGTACTCATTTGTGAATACACAGTGTGCTTTATTTAGAATTGTATATTGTGTAGTGACAAGCTGCTGATGTGGGGCTTCCACACAGTAGTTTGTATAGTTTGTAGACCATAAAACATTTTTTAAACTGGATTATTCAACATCTCAATGATTTACGAGGTCGTACTGTAGACAATGTTAATGAACAAGTAACAACTCACTTTGCATGTAAACAGGCCGTATGATAGATAGATTGATTGTGTATTAATAGTGAAACTATACTGATCTATAACATTTTGGGTGCTTATCAGTAACGATTTGTATGCTATAATAGGTGGAGGTGTCATTTTCTTTCCTGGCTGCTTTTGACTTGCAGCAGAGTTCGTTCTGAAACGATGAAACCATGCACGTTGAGTAAAGACTGTTTACAAAAGGTGAAACTAAGACAGAAGTTAATGCATAGAAAAGTTAAAACAAACCCAAATAAAGATCCAGAGGGATGATAAAACAGCCACCTACATTCTTAATCTGTGTCAACATGTACCTGGTTTAACTGGGATCTTTCTCCACCTCCGACCTATTAATTAGGGTTTTAGATTGTCAGTCAGGAAAAACAAGACATTTAAAGTAGAGCCCAACCGATAAAGGATTTTTAAGGCCAATACCAATACAATATTTGGTTATTTAAAAATGATAAATTTACTCCAATATTACAATATATATTTAAATATTTAAAAGAAAATATCCAGAAAAGCTTAACAAAACATACAAATTTCCTTAACATTAGTTATTTGTAGTTATTTATGAGTTCTCACTAAAATAATGATAGTTTGTTTTGTCACAACAGAACAGAGGAACATCAAAATATATTAAAGTTCTGATATATAAAATGTATAAAAATACACACTTAAGATATGAAACTTAAAGTCCTTTGAACAAAAAAATAAAATAATCGGTGTTGCCAACAGGGACGTTGTAGAGCGTCCTCTGGTGGACAGACTATGCAACGCCATCACTAACAGGGACGGTGTAGAGCGTCCTCTGGTGGACAGACTATGCAACGCCATCACTAACAGGGATGTTGTAGAGCGTCCTCTGGTGGACAGACTATGCAACGCCATCACTAACAGGGACGTTGTAGAGCGTCCTCTGGTGGACAGACTATGCAACGCCATCACTAACAGGGACGTTGTAGAGCGTCCTCTGGTGGACAGACTATGCAACACCATCACTAACAGGGACGTTGTAGAGCGTCCTCTGGTGGACAGACTATGAACACCATCACTAACAGGGACGTTGTAGAGCGTCCTCTGGTGGACAGACTATGAACGCCATCACTAACAGGGACGTTGACTATGCAACGTCAACGCTCATAACATGGTTGACTGTCCGTTTTTTAATTTTTTAAATATTGATTTATGAAAATCATTTGTCATAAATGATGGATGAGTTAATGCCGATAGATCGGGAAATGCCTAATATATCGGTCGAGCTCTGAGATTTTGTGATGGGACCTTTTCATCATTCTCCGACTTGTTGCAAGGGCGTAACTTTTGGGTTCAAATTGGGGGGTGGGGGGGAGATCTCCATCTACAAACACTTCATTTTGTGTAATTTGTATGCAACAATTTGTCCATGGTAATGTCTTTATTCATGTAAATATTATAAATGAACTCAATCTCCAGTATTGTTCAGCACTTTCTGCATTTAGGATGTTTAAGGAATATATAGGCTTACATTTAAACAAATATTTTTTGTTTCCTTAAGCTCTAAAAGCAATTTTCCTTAACAAAACCGGGAGAAATGGACGATGCGCTACTGTGAAGGTCTGTGGACATTGAACACGAGGGACCATGTAACTGCAGTGCCCTACACTTAGTTTTTTATGTGGGGGGGTAGCAAAAAATATTTGCTTTCCACAGAATTCAAACTCTGACTTCATTACCCCGGCCCGTTATGATTGACTACACATTGTTTAATTACATCAGAAATATTGTGTTGACATAACATTTTCTGCAAGAGTGCATTTTTATGAGCCAGCTTCTCCTAGACCAGGACTTCATACAAGTGAGGTCATTTTACATGAATTTTTCTTCTGTATGGTTGTACAAAACTAACTGTTTAATAATATTGAGCGATTATCACTAAAGCTGTGTATGGTTTTATAGAAGCCTGTGTCATTTTCCCTGTGTTGTGTGTCCTAGGATGCAGTTTATTTTGTTAAAAACCAAAAATGGAAATCAAACTCACAGCAGAGTTTGTGTAACTCATGAAACTATGCAGGATTCACGATTTATTGATGCAAAAATCACCCAAAAAAATAAGCTTCACATGGAATTATTAAAGGGAACAGCAGCCTCCATTATTAAACTAATGTAAACTTATTAAACTGGTATCTTTCTCTGCCTCCAACTTAATATTAGGGGTTTAAGACGGTTAGTCTGGCAAAACAAGATATTTAGAGACGCCGCAATGGGCTCTGGGTAGTTGTGATGGGACTTTTTCGTCATGTTTTACCTTTTTAATAGACTTTTTTCAGAAATATTGGGTTAAAAATGATATTTCCTGCAAGAGTGCATTGCCTCGCCGCTGCCCTGCCTCAGTTACGGTCCAGTGGGACTCACCTGCTGTTTCTCCATGGGCTCCTTGCTGATGGAGGAGACTTTGGGTGCAGGTGCCCGCTCGCACGTGCATCCCTCCAGTAGGTATATCCCGGAGGGCCTCGCGCTCTGGTCGTTCTCAAAGTAGAAGAGCACGTTCTGGTAGAGAGCGAAGTACTTCTCGGTCCAGCGGCTGATCTCCGTAGTCTTCTTGCTCAGGAAGCCGCGCTTGGAGCCCTCTTTACGCGCAACCACCGACAGATACAGAGCGTGACCCTCATTGTACCGCACGCCCTTCTGCATCTTATGTCCAACCGAATTTGTTTGTTTTTTTAAATTTCGGTGCCAACTTCAAACAGTAACCCGAGGCATCTCCCGGTTTTCGGTCACTGCCGTTATAAGCAGAGAGAAAGCGGTTTATATCTCCGTTAGCAGGGAAAGTAAAACCAGGCTTACCATGATAGAAAAAGTTGATAAGACACGGGCAAATTGTGGCTTTAATACCGGGCTTTCTCACAAAGCAAAGCCGCAGGAAACACTTAACGACGCTCCCATGCTCCAAACTTCGGCGAGGAGTTCGCTAGCGCTCGAGCCCTCCGATGTTACTCTACCTGAGCGATGAAAACGCATCAAAAGAAGAAAGCTTATCGTCCCGCCGGCAGCACCGCGGAGACAGGAATAGATGGAGGGAACAGACGGTGACAACAGAATCACGACGGAGATCAGCGGTAATCGCCTTTGACACCAACTTAAAGAGACAGGTCGCTGCCTGCAGCCCGCCGCGCGCTGCTGCCTGCGCGCTGCGCCTCGCGCCTCATCACTGGAGCGCACGAGCCGAGGAACGCCCCTTGGAGTGCAGGTGCGCAGGAGCGCGTGAGGGGGGGGGGGGCAAGGTTAGAAGGGTAATATCACAGCCTGACAGGTGTGATTTAACCTCAGGTGTGACCTCCATTTTAGATGCAATAATATTTTTTGGTGGGAGAGATCAGGGGTGGGGGTTCGGTCGCCTTGGGGGGGGGGGGGTACAGTTTTTTTGGTTTTACTTTTGGATTATCTTACATTTTGTGTGTGTGTGTGTGTGTGTATTAAGGTACATGGGGGCTGAAAAAAAGAAAGGGCTAAAACCATAGACCTTTAATATCAATAATATACAGTCTATGGCTAAAACTGATATGTAATGCTGTTAATCTTGTGCTTTTCAAAAATAATCCCAAAAATGTATAAAAAAATAAATAGGGTATCTGTTAGCCAATCAGAGTCAATCAGCTTAGCTTGTTGAATATTAATGAGAACTGGCACAAATCAAACGGAGTATTCTTGCAGTATTTCTATACCACGCTAGAATGGCTTAAAACAAGGTAACCCACAAAAAATATTAAAGAGTCCATGGTAGAACCACAAAAATAATGAAATGTGTGGCAGGGCACCTTTAAGATAAGATAAATAAACCTTTATTGATCCCCAGAGGGGATTTTCAGGTGTTGCCGCAGAGACATGACGGATTATAGATAGCAAAGTACAAATACAATAAAATATGGTGTATATAACTAGCACAAGGGTAAATGTAAATACACGAGCAATCAAAAATAAGTTAGGAGGTACTGTAGCTGACTTAAAGTGACAAGAGTTGCAAAGATTAGTTGATTACTACCAACTATTCAACAATTTAGATTTTTTTTTAACAATCAGTTATTTGGTTTGGGTCATTTTTTTTTTCATGAAAAAAAAAGTAAACTTTCTGACTCTTAGATTCTTAAATGTCAATATTTTCTAGTTTCTTCACTCCTTTGTGATTAAATAGCAGGTGTTTATTTCAGATTAAACAAAAGGATCCAAATATAAAATACCCTTTAAGGACTAATTCAGTAACCCAGTGTTGATGCATATGTATAAATATCCTTTTTTTAACTATGATTTTACATAAATGATGGCATTACAGAAACGTTTGAGTCTCTTGCCCTCTCTGCAAGCAAACACACACACACACACACACACACACACACACACACACACGCAAAGTGGACAAAAGCAGAAGTTTCTATTTCTGTAAAGTGAGGATATGCTTCAGGAGACAACGAAACTGTCATCCAGCCTGAACGCACAACATCTGTTTGCTTTCAGTTGACAGAGAGAGAGAGAGAGAGAGAGTGTGTGTGTGTGTGTGTGTGTGGACAGACGTTATGTGTGTTTTAAGCTAAGCTGCCACAGAGTTTGCCTCTCTGTTATGTTCCATGTGCATGATGTAGCAATAAATTGGGTTGGGGGGGGGGGATTCCCTGAGATTCCCTGTTGCTCCACCCTCCATCAGATGGAGATCTGGCTGAGTTCAAGGCCAGAAACATGCAACACACACACACACACACACACACACACACACACACACACACACAAAAGACACACAATGTCACAGGCAGACAACGGCGCTCTAATCGGTTAGGCAGCTTAGTATCAGTTCACTGTGAGGAGGTCTAACCGACTCCGCAGTGACCTGCTCAGTGATAAAATCTAACAGAGTACATCTACCCGAGTACTGTATGAGGTAGTTGTACTTTACATGAGTGTTTCCTTTTTTCCTCCACTTTATTTGTCCGACAGCTTTAGCTACATTACGATATTTGCGTAAAACCTATGAAGAGTTTGTAAAATATGGTGTCACATTGTATCTCCACAGCACTGTGGAGATACAATGGGATTTTTAATAGTAAAATAATATAATAAATGCAGGACTTTGACTTGTAATATAGTATTTTACAGTGTAGTAGAAGATCCAAATCCTTGTTCATGTCTATTTTATTTTATAAAGTGACAAAAACAGACTTTCAGTGGAAGCCGGAGTGAATCTTTCCCAGTTCAGCAGAGTCTCCGCCGCCTACATCAGCAGAGCTGACGGAGAATCATCAAGCCCACGCGGTCGGGGCAGAGCTGTTCCCACTGGGAAGCTAAAACAGGAGCGCCAGGTAAAGGGACAGCACGCCAACTCCTTTAAACCACCTTGATCCTGACTCTTCTGCACATGCTCAGATGCAAATGAAGCATGCAGAGGGAAAGGAACGGCACAACAGAACAGAGGATAAAGTCTGTGTATAGATGTGTTACTATGAACAGGCTTTCAACAAGAGTTCAATTTTTACATAATATCATAATTCTAAACTTTATTTAAACAGCACTGTTTAAGTGCTTTACATGTTTGAGCCAGGATGATTGAGGCAAACAGACAATTAAAATACAGAATTATTATATAACATACCCGATAAGACATTTGGATTTTGAATAACAATTATTTTCATTGTTGAGGAATCTGGCTATTAGCGTTTTTATTAATCAATTAATTGTTTAGTCTGTCAGAAAATAGTAAAAAAAAAAAGAAACCTAAACTGACTTTCACATCTTACTTTGTCTAACCAAGAGTTTAAAACCCCCAAATATTAATTTTAGGATTGAAAACATAGAAAAGCTGCAAATCTTAACATGCAAGAAGCCTAAACTCTTAAATATTTCAATCAAAAAGGGTTTCTGAGCAACATCTAATTGATTAATAAGCTTCAGCGCTCAATAAGAATAATGTCTTAAACTGCCGTTATTGTAGAAAGACATTGGATCCGTGAGATCCAGGACTGGGTAGGTAATCAGGCCAAGTCTTGGTGAGTTACCACATTAACCACTAGAGGTAGATTAACCTCATCCTGTCGCGTCTTATCAGGTCCCGAGCCTTAAAGACCACAATCTGATGTCCGCAGGCAAACGGAGGGAATGCTGACAAATGAAAAGTCTCATCGCAGCTCAATATCATCAGTGGAGCTGTACGGAGAGAAATAATCCCTCCGAGGTTAAAGGAGAGGACAAGGACGCGTTGCATCACATCCACACCACACTCCTGCTCAGTTTCAACCGTCAGCCTGATCTGTGCATTTACAAGGTGGCAGCAGGGGTGGATCAAAGGGGGGGCTTCTGGGGCTCCAGTCTCCAAAGCCTGAAATCTTTCAGGTTTTTAGAAATGCCTTCAACTGTTCTATGCTACTAATGTCACCTAATACCTCTCATATGATTGAGAAAATGTTCTTTTGTTGGTTTAATAACTTTAGACAGGGGTGTAGGTTTGGTTTTAATCAGAGGCGGACTTACCATTAGGCAAAGGTAGGAAATTGCCTTGGGCCCCAAGCTACCAAGGGCCCCCTAAAACACCTCTAAAACATCTGACTTCTGAGCAGCGCTGCTCGATCGGCTCCGTTTGGTCAGTTTTCTTTCTTTCATTCCAATTTTGGGTCTGTCAGTCACAGTGAAAACCGGGGACATTTCCAGGGACAGATCCAGCCGGGGACAGGTCACCAAAATCGGGGACTGTCCCCGGAAACCGGGGACGTCTGGTCACCCTATGCTAACACTGATGAAGAGTAGTGTCAGCCCAGGTTGCTGTAGCGATGCTAACACTGATGAAGAGTAGTGTCAGCCCAGGTTGCTATAGCGATGCGGGGGCTACATACAAGACAACCTTACAGGATCCTTCGAATGGAGATGGTTACGGAACTGCTGCTTTCACTGTCCATGATGATGACTATGGCAATGACGAAGATAGTGACACACATAATACTCAGCAGCTAGACCCCGTGAGTAGCAGTCACCCTAATCAATGTGTTATGATTGAAGATGATCCAGCACTCTGGCCAAAACAGCTGTCAGACAGAGAGCACGTCTTTCTCAGATAAATAAGGACTGAAAAGGGGGAGAACACAGGTTGTGGAGGGCCCCATGCCTGTGTTTGCCTTAGGTCTCAAAATGACTAAATCCGCCCCTGGTTTTAATACTGGGGTAGACACATTGTTACTGGAAGTCTGGGGGTTCTCACATACAACTTTAAGTGAGAAACACTTCATTTTCTGCATTCTGGTGACTTTATGCATCGATTTATGCTGCAAATGTCTTTATTTATGTAAAGGAAAGTATTTTTGTCCTGTGTTGTTGAAAACCTTCACATTCAAAACATCACATGTATTTCAAGATGTTTTTTTTTTGGGAATCAAAAATGAACAACTACAACAAATCTGTAAGAGAATGAGACTTGTTAAAGCTATACGCTCCAAAATGTAATCCTTGTAAGGTATTCGGGTCAAATTGACCCATTTTAAATTTTTACAAGAAAAATGGTACAAGTTACATTTGTTCTACCTGAAAAACAACGGCCTTACCTTATTTCCTGTGATAAACATGTATTCCTGACTCAATTCAGAAATTATTCTAGATGTGACCACTTATGTTTTTTCCATAGTGGACTTTTAACATGAATTATAACCTTATGACAAAAAACAAACCCCACTTCCATTATTAATTGTGTGCTAGTAGAGACTGATTGCATTCCCTAAACATATATGTTATCGCATTTGTTTGAAAATGAGATAAAGACAATATTTGTCAATAGATTATGAAGTAAAATTTGATTTCAGAATTGTTTTAAAAACCCCAAATAAGTCACGGGTCAATTTGACTAATATCAATTAGTGCATCTTTAAAGTAAAAAGAAGAAGCTTCAGTTCAAGTTTATATACACACACACACACACGTCTCCGTATGAAATCCGCTGGAGTGTCATGAACTCCAACATGAACTGTTGATTTGATCCTGAGCGTGTGACCTGTCACAGTGGGTGGTCTTGTGTTGGGATATAAGGGGCTTTAATAACAGTGCTCGCTCTTATCTGTGGATATAACCAGCAAAGGATTATGGGGGATTACTATCACTGTGTGTCTGCTACTATGACTGCTGCACATAAACCACCAAGCAGCACTGATCAGGATCAGCATGGTTTGTGTGTCTATGTTGCAACAAACATTTTTTTTAATTTTCTGAAATAGTTTTTACTTATGTTCATTACGTTAAGACAGTGGTTCTCAAACCTTTTCCAGTAATGTACCCCTTTTGAATATTTTTGTTAGGCAAGTACCCGCTGAACAGCACAGAATATTGTTGTAAGGGAAACAGCCTAGATAATCAGGCACAACGCAATTTTCAATTGTTCCACAATTTGAAAGTTTTATATCAAATAAAAAGACCAACCCTTTTCACTTTGAAGTTGTGCAGAAGTCAGGTTGATACACAGCAGCCAGCCCTATTGGACAACTGTTAGAATTCATATTAAGGCAAGAACCAATCAGCTAACTAAAGAGAAACAAGTGGCCATCATTACCTTAAGAAATGAAGGTCCGGAAAATTGCGAAAACTTTGAATGTGTCCCCAAGCGCAGTCGCTAAAACCATCAAGTGCTACAACTCACTTTTAGTTCATTTCGTGTCTGCTCGGCTTTTGTTAAGTCCTCTCTTGACTATTTGACTCATTTTTAATTCCCTATGCTGCTTTTTAATCTATTGACTTGTATTACATTTTGTGTCGTCATCTCTATGATGTTTATCTGTATTAAGGCAGATCTTGAACCATCTGCCCCTACTGGAAAGTACTTTGGGTCAACGTCTGTCGCTTTAAATATGCTATAGAAATAAAAACAACTTGACACTGAAAAGCACTTGCTATGCTAGCCTACATTTCAAATGTTTAGAATCGTCATCAAACCTGGGCTGGATCCTAGTATTTTGGCAAATTTTAGGCCTAGCTCCAGATTGCCTTTCTTCTCTAAAATCTTAGAAGATTGTATATTCCCAGCTCATGGACTTTTTAAATGAACCAAATATTCTTGAAATTTTCCAATCCGGTTTTAAAACATTGCACAGCACAGTATCAGCGCTTTTAAGAGTTTTTAATGGTATCTTTTTAGCTACTGACTCTGGTAACTGTCATCCTTGTACCTTTAGATATGATTGCAGCATTTGACACAGTGGACCATGAAATCCACTCCTTTATCATGTGGGGTTCCACAGGGCTCAGTGTTTGGCCCTCTTATTTTCTCTCCATCTACTCCCACTTGGTTCTCTTCTCAGAAAACATGGCATTTCTTTTCACTGTTATGCCGATTCCAACTCTGTTAACCCACTGCTACAGTGTTTACACAACATTAAAGCTTGGATGTCCTTACATTTTCTAAATTTTAATGAAACGATCGAAGTCATGGTCTTTGGTGGCACTTCTGTGACCCCCCCCCATTGATCTGGGTTCATCACAAGCCAATTGTAAAAAACCTGCGCAAAGAGCAGAGGAGACCCACAACTCCTCCTCAACTCAGCAGTCCTGTAGCGTAGTGGTCTGCATGTATGGTGTTGGGATTTATCTGGGCCATACAGAAATATATCTCTGACCCATGCACTCTTTCATCTTCCTGTGTTTTGCTTCTTTTTTTTCTTTCCAAAAACAGAACTTCAGCCAAATCAACAGCTTTGGAGAGGAATAAAGTCTTCCAATAAAACCACCCACCTCAGGATGTTTTCAGGTGTCGACAGCACGGGTGACGTCCTGTCCAGTGATGTCTGAGAAGACGGCAGCAGGCCGAGGTTCATCTACACGTCAGCAAGTTAGGGAATATCCCTGATGCATTTGAAAATCCCTGAACACAAAAAGACAACAGCAGCTCAGAATGCAAAGTAAACATACAAATTATTCATTAAAGCAGCTGTAATTTATACGCTCTCGTCTTTGGGGGAATACTGCATGAACCTGTATGACATTAAATAAACACAACTTCACATTTAGGCACAAAACCACACAAAGAATAATTATCCAGATAACCCAGCAAGCAATTTTGTGTTTAAAAGACATCTTCTAGCTGTCTGTAAGTAAAACTGATGTTTAGTCTAAAAACAGCAAAACGTGAGCTGTCAGTAAGTTTAGTAGACTTTAAACCATGGCTTTAATAGCCTAGCCATCTATTAAACAGCCATTAAACGACTACAGCCTACGTCTAACAGACACTAAAATAATAGCTATAGGATTCTCTTATAACTAAATACTATAGCTACCAATTGGCCTACAGAGGGAATTATCTTTCATGTTGTATAATTGACAAAAGAGACAAAAGATAGCAGCACACGTTTAAAACTGATGACGGGGATATGGTTAATAATGGTTAATAATAACTTTCATGCATCCCATCAGTTTTAAGACCAAAGAGAAAGAGAGCTTGGGCCTTTTTTAGAGGAGCTACTGTATGTCTTTAATATCTAATCCCAAATTCAAACATGGGTCGGACCATTTCGGTATCTGCATTTCATTACTCTTGTACCTGGATATCTGGTAGTCTGGTACAGGTTGCAGGTTAGAGGAATCAGAGGCTTGAATAATAAGTAATTCCATGTATTTCATTAGTTTTTAAGACTTTGTCAATTCAGTTTTATTTATATAACGCCAAATCACAACAGTTATCTCACAGCGCTTTTCATAAAAGAGCAGGTCAAGACCGTGCTCTGTTATTTACAGAAACCCAACAATTTCCAACTTGTGTGGTTTTTGGGAGAGCTTGGGTCTTTTTTTTTTAGAGGAGCTATGTCGCTAACATTTAGGCCTTCCCCATATTCAAGCACGTGTCGAATAATTTAGGCGTGATTTACATCCCCCCCAAATAATCAAAACTGGCCAGTGCAATCCACCTCAAAAACTTCTTATAATTTCCTTTACATAATTAAAGACATTTGCACCATAACAAATTGTTGCCGAAAAACAAAATCATGATTCTTTTAAAATTTTACTCAAAAGTTAAGATCTCAACCCCCCCACTGTTGAACCCAAAGTGACGCAATTGCATTTAGGCATCTGTAATTTAGTGTCCAGAGGCAGAGCTTCAGACTTTTTTGACATTACTCCAGTACCTGGATATTTTGGTGACACGGGGGTGAATTCAGGCAGCAGAGGACGGAGGACGGAGGACTCCGGTACAGGGTCCAGGTTCTGGGAATCACAGGCTTGACAAAGAAACAGAGTGTAAGGAAAAAGGCAGGTTAAATATCTGCTGGGCTGATGAGGGAAGTGGGAACAGGTGAGCAGGTGAGCAGGTAAGCAGGTGGGCGGGGAAGGAGGGAAAGTCTGAGGGCATCTGGGGAACTGCAACAAAAAATTGTTAAAATAAAAAACCAGAGCGGTAACAGTTGAACAGATAAGAACATTGTTAGCGTACAATGAAACTTCATGTACTTGATTATTATTTCTCCGTGAAGCCAAATAGTCTTTGGTCATTTAACTCTGAGTGGGCAAAACTACCAGGTGCCCAAAAATTACAAAAAGTAAAAGTACTCATTTTGCAGAATGGCCTATTTCAGAATAATATACATTATATTATTGCATAATTATGTGTTCATCACTTTAATGTTGCAGCTGGTAAAGGTGGTTTATTTACTGTTGGGTAGATTATTCTTATATTTTGTAATATATCTAAATCTGTAAAGTAACTAAAATTGTCAAATAAATGTTGTGGAGTAAAAAGTACAATATGTCCTTATATACTTATACTTATGTACTAGTCAAGTACAAGTACCTCAAAATTGTAGCCTGTACTTGAGTGAATGTACTTACCATCTATCACTGGGAGGGAGTTATGTATATGTGTGTAAGCTGCCAATAACACATTTACTTTGATATAGTTGTGACAGAGCCACACAATCAACTCAACTTTATTTATACCTTTCATGCAAGCACAGAACAAAATGAAAACAACACAGATGAGAAAACAAAACAAAACAAACTCAGGCAAGACTAAAAATTGCAACAATGAGACAATAAAATGTTCAAATAAAAATAATCAAATAAAGGCTCCTGGGTAGCTGGTAGAGCAGGCGCCCATGTATAGAGGTTTACTCCTCGACCCTTTACTGCATTCTCTCTCTCTCTCTCTCTCTCTCTCTCTCTGAAGCTTTATTAGCATGACCATAGTGACATACAGTATTGCCAAAGCTCATAAACAGGGAGACATTGATCACATTTACATCAACAATCATAACAACAAGAACAAAACTTATGATATCAAGCATATCAAGTTCTCTCTCCATGTCTTCAGCTGTCCTATACAAGTAAAGGCCTAAAATGCTTTAAAAAATTATCTTAAGATTTTTTTTACAAATAAAACCAACAGAATAAAATGAAGCACGATGTCTGGAATCATCCATGTTATTTTTGGGTAATTGAAATTAGTTAGATAAAAGGAAACCCATAATTCTGATATATAGACATTTTGAAAAATAAAAAAAGTATTAACACTTATCAAATAATGCTATAACAATACTCCAAATTAAGTCAAGTAGTAAGTATCACAAAAAAAAAGTAATAATAATCGGTTTAAAATCTAATCGCTGGCCTCTGAATCAAATCGAGGTGCCCATAGTTGTTTGATGATGTGAATTAGTATTTTCATAAAATGTATCATCACTTTAATGAAAACTATTAACACTTACCTCACACAATAATGAGTAGCTAGTCACTGGTCCTCCAGTTTTCAGCTCACATACTGTTCACCTTTTTGGTTCACGGGGGGAACTTGTGAAATCTTTCCCTGTCTCATTGCAGTCAAACAGTAGGGTATTTTTTATGTTATATGATATTCATGTTTATATGTATTTTCCACTATTAACTGGACTATGCAAGATGGCTCAGAGCAGTCCATTCCCTGGTTGGCCAACCTCTCTTTACGGCTCTGTAACTTATTGTCAGACGTTGACATCTTGTGGTGGATGTATGAACTGCGCTGTGAAGTCACAGTGTTTCTATGGCTACAGGTCTGCAAAATTACCAGCTGGGTAAGTAATAATCTGGGCAGAGGATGCAGAGAGCATGTTTCTCTCTTTTTTTTCTTCTCCTTTTTTTTTAAAATTATGCTGCATTTTGTATATCACGAGGCCAGTGAAGGTTTGTATTTACTGCAGAGTTACATATGACATGATCTAATGCAATAACTAACTGCATAAAAGGTTTCTCTTTCCTTTCTTCTTATTCCATCTTTGGTGCCTGTATTTTCTATTTAAATTTCATTTAAAATCATTTAAAGAATCACTCACATGCTCCCAGGGGCAGAGTGGGGGGGCCAGAGATGTTCACAAATCATTTTTGGAAGTGGAACTCAAGTCTCTGGCACCAGATCTGTCCCTAACACTGTATTGTCAGTAACAAAATCAGTTGTAGGATAACTTTATCGGGTCTACTGCAATGCAATCTGAAGAAACACAAATTAAACACTATCAATTTCATAACTGTATTTTTCCTCATTTTGGTATCTGCAGACGCTTCCTGCCACTGTTTACAAAGTTATTGAAAGCAAAACTAATGACCTGTCCAAACATGACATGTTTTTATGTGAGTGGACACATAGGCATAGCACATGCGTTTACATTGCACATTATGGCAAAGGCCAGGGGACATGCAGCTCTTCATATGTTTCCCCAAAGCATATGGGCCAATAAAAGAAAATAGAAATACATTACAGTTAAAAAGCAAAAATTCTGAGTCTCAAAGCTCGAATCGCAAGTCAAGTCTGAAGTCAGATGTTTGTGCGACTCGAATCAGAGTCTCAGACTTGAGTCCCCATCTCTGTCTGGGGCTGAAAAGCCCTAAATGTTTTCTCAAAAGCCTTGAATTTAAAGGCATTTACTGTTTTTTTAAAAAGCTTAAGCAGGCTCCGCAACTCTAATGCGAGAGTGAAGCTAGGTTTTGGTATCATACGAACCTAAACATCGTCTGTGAGGGGAATATTGGCATGGCCATTTTTCAGAGGCGTCCCTTGACCTCTCACCTCCAGATATCTGAATGAAAATGGGTTCTAAGGGTGGATCCCAAGTCTTTTATTTGATGTCTTTCTCCCTGGCTGAATTGGACATTATTTACAGTTGCTAGTAGCCAAGGAAGACACGGATGATTAAGGAAAACATGATGGACTCTTAAGAAGAGGTCATTATCTTCACTCGAGTTTCTGTGCGGGAAAGCCACAATCTCCTGAACATCGTCATACTGAGAGATACAGAGAGAGTTGTGTTGGGGGGAGTGAGGGAAGGAGGACCCAAAAGCAGAGGAGTAGGAGGCAGGAGGGAGCTTCAAAAAGGGCTTTATTTCGGCAGTCCAACAAAACAGGGAACAAAAGGCGAAATCCAAAAATACAAAATCCAAAACAGGCACAGGGGAAGGCAAAACTAAAACAGGGTAAACTACACAGGGGAAAACTCACGAGGGTATAAAGCTGGTATGACTCACTGGGAATGTCGGGAACAAGGCAGGAACGTAGACACGACCACATTGACAAGACATAAGAATCTGGCAAGAGACAAAGGGAACACTGGGGTTAAATACAAGAGGTAACAAGATAACAGGGAACAGGTGAGACATCAGGTGAACCACATTAGGGCGGGGCAGGACAATCAGACCGACAAACGTAAAGCTGGGTGAGACGAGACAAGACAGGAAACCATACAATCAAAATAAAACAGGAAGCAGAACAAACAGACACAGGGGAACACAAGACAGGACCAACAACACAAGACCGGGGAGAAAACCGGAACACAAACACAGGGAAGGCCAAATGGGAAAAACAAACCCAAACAAAAACCCCAAACCACAACAAGTTGATAGTCTTAATTAGCTTTGTAGCATCTCATTTGCTAATGGCTTGAATGTAACAGACGTTCATTAATATCCAAAAGTTACGCACTAAAGCTGTAAGGGACGTACCCTTTGGGTGCCGTCGGGTCTCCCGTTTACAGACACGCTTACTTCCTGCAGTTTTTCCTCTGCGGCTATCATTGGTTACCAAATGGTTTACAGATTTTTAGGCGTTCTATTATCACACTGCTTGAAAAATAATGCAAATAGCTGCCTGAAATGGGGGAAAAATCTTCCTGAGGGTACACCCCCCCCCCAGGTTTGGGCTGAGCCCCGCATACTTACAACATCTGGCTCTGCCCCTGCATTCTCATCATTTCTGTCATCACAATAATCAAAACCATGTTCATGCAAAGTGTATGCACAGGATCTTATTTTCTCACACAGGTGAATGCACACGCCTACACACACACACACACACACACACACACACACACACACACACACACACACACACACACACAGAAAGACACAAAGAACAGTTCCTCTAGCACAATTACAACATGTACCGTCATCCGGCCTCCTTGACGGTTGTCATGGAGATGCCATTGATAATGTGGAAAAAAACATTTTTTCCTTTCTGTTTGTAACTAAAGGAAAAAAAAAAAGTCCAGCGAGGCAATTCCACAAATTGAAAGACCTTCCTTTAATAAAAAAGAAAAATCAGAGTGCATAAATGTAATACGCTGTCTTATCTTAAGGGAAGGGAAACAAAAACAAAAAAATAGAAAGAGGAGTGTTGATTATGTTTTATATATTGCTGGTTATGAAGACCATTAATCAAGTGTATGTTTCTGTAAGCAACAAATGAGAAGTAACTGGAAATCCCATGAATCTATGCAATACTCTGGAAAGAAGAAAAAGAAGAAAAAGAAGAAAAAGGAGGAGGCAAATCAGAGACGCTGGGTTGCTATAGTGCTTCATCTTCAGTGTTTATCTCTGTCACCCCTTTCTGTCCTCTCCTCCGGGGCTCTCTGAGCTGCCTGACGACAAGCGTGGATCACTCTATTTTGTCTGAGGAACAAACACGAGCTTGAAAACCTTGACTTCTGCAGCTCCTGTCCACACACACACACACACACACACACACACACACACACACACACACACACACACACACACACACACACACACACAGCTCAGCGCTGCCTGGTTACAGTCAGTCGCAGCTCTGCAAGCGGAGAGTAGATGTCTACAAGAGAGGGCTCTTCTTGACTGAAGGTTGGTAAGTAGTACACACACACACACACACACACACACACACACACACAAAATAAAGATCTTAAAGAAAGAGTATCGCAATGTAATTTTTAAATGGCCTAGGGCCTAATCTACTTTAGATTTCACTTGTTGGACTTCGGACGTCACTATGTGTTCTTAGTTTATTCATTAAAAAAGATTCTTTTCCATTTATTTAGTCATTTTGATGTGTGTTAAAAATGGAAGCTTTTCAATTTTTGTTATTTAAGATAAAATACAGTCTCAGTTGCACTTTTGATGAGGGGACACATCTGTGGTTTTGCACAGTTTCTATGAAGAAAATTAAGATTTTTCAGTCATTTGACTGCAGCTCGTTCTGTAAAAAAAAAAAAAAGGAAAAAAAAAGATATTGTATCTTGAACTTAACATCGTGAATCACATCGAACCGGGAGTTGAGTGTGTCCTCACATCCCCAGCTTAGATGTAAAGCTTTATGTATTTAACATATTTCATGATGCTGTATTTAGCCATGTTGTCTGCTTGAGAGTGTACTGCACAGCTCAGACATGTGGAACACACACACACACACACACACACGCACAGTGATGTTAGAGGGCTGTTAGAGAGGATGAGTGTTTGAGCAAAGCTTGTTCAGGTGAAGTGGACTTTTCTATCCTCAGTCAGCAGGCAGGGTGGAAACAGAACACTACAATACATTGTATGATATGAGCATGTAGACAAGTATTAGAAAGGAACCAATAAGATAAAGTGCAGACTTTCAGCTTCATTTTGCGGGTGGGACAGATGAACAGTGTGGCTTTATATTTATATAGTACCCTGATGCTGACCCAGGTACAGCTGAATGCGTGTCATTGTTACTTTGTGCACAAAAGAGCAGTAGAAAGATGCATCTGCAGCATTGCATATAGATATAGATGCAGGTAGATCAATTCTACAAGATCATTATATGGTTGTAGTGGTATGTAGTGTAGCGCATCCAATAAAAAGTTTTAAAACTGTTCAAGGTATAAGATAAACAGCCCTGTTTTCAGCTTTGTAACAATGCAACTAATTATTTTCTTCTATAAAATGTCATAAAATTGTGCTAAATGTCCGTCCCTGTTTCTCAAAGTCCGAGGTGTCGCTTTAATAGCTTGTTGTGTCAGTTCAATACCCAAATATATTGAATTTATTCTGGTTTTTGAACAGAAAAAAGCAGGAACTCTCCACATTTAAGTGGCTGAAAACAGCATTTTTGGCCATTTTTGCATTCAGAATTACTTTAACAATTAATCGACAATTAAAAAAAGGTGTGATTATTTTTCCATCCCCTATGAATTGATTAGTCAACAGCTGATCAAAGATGTTTTTTAAATACTTTATTTAGCCTAAGATGACATAAAGGAATACTTCATCCCAAACATTCAACATCAACACATCTGGAGATACGTGGTTTTCACTGGACAGGAAGGGGAGGAATAACTCATCTGAAAAAGAAATAACTAAAGCTGTCAGACAACATGTAGTGGAGTAGAAATATAAAGTTGCATAAAACGGAAATGCTCAAGTAAAGCACCTTAAATTCGAGGCATGCAGGTAACAATAAGAAACCTGTAGAGTTGTGTAACAAAATGTGCTAATGACTCAGTGATTGATACGTGCAATAGCTAAGACTGAAGTGTCGACTAAAAAAAGGAACAGCGTGATTAAATGCACAACACCTCCACCTCATCTGTCAAACGTGGTCCACGCAGGTGGTGTTTTTGTCTCAGACATGTGAGGCTGCCAGCAGAAAGAGCTCCGCTTGGTTTTAGGGATGTCACTGCTGACGGCAGCAGCAGCAGCGTGAAGCAGTAGAAAAGATCTGGCCATGACTAAGCCAGTGATGCAATCAGAAGGTGAAGATAGCAAATATTTTACTTAAAGGTGTAAAAGTGATGTCATGCGTTTTTTAAGCTACACCATTTTTCTGTCTGCTAGCTGCCTGTCCCCTGAACACACTGTAAAAAACATCTCACTATCTGCCTGTCCCCTGAACACACTGTCCACATGTTCCGGGGACAGGCAGCTAGCAGATAGTGAGGAGATGTTTTTTACAGTGTGTTCAGGGGACAGGCAGCTAGCAGATAGTGAGGAGATGTTTTTTACAGTGTGTTCAGGGGACAGGCAGCTAGCAGATAGTGAGGAGATGTTTTTTACAGTGTGTTCAGGGGACAGGCAGCTATCAGATAGTAAGATGTTTTTTACAGTGTGTTCAGGGGACAGGCAGCTAGCAGAGAGTGAGATGTTTTTTACAGTGTGTTCAGGGGACAGGCAGCTAGCAGATAGTAAGATGTTTTTTACAGTGTGTTCAGGGGACAGGCAGCTAGCAGAGAGTGAGATGTTTTTTACAGTGTGTTCAGGGGACAGGCAGCTAGCAGATAGTGAGATGTTTTTTACAGTGTGTTCAGGGGACAGGCAGCTAGCAGATAGTGAGGAGATGTTTTTTACAGTGTGTTCAGGGGACAGACAGCTAGCAGATAGTGATGAGATGTTTTTTTACAGTGTGTTCAGGGGACAGGCAGCTAGCAGATAGTGAGGAGATGTTTTTTTACAGTGTGTTCAGGGGACAGGCAGCTAGCAGATATTTTTTTACAGTGTGTTCAGGGGACAGGCAGCTAGCAGATAGTGAGGAGATGTTTTATTCAAGGGACAGACAGCTACCAGATAGTGAGATGTTTTTTACAGTGTGTTCAGGGGACAGGCAGCTAGCAGATAGTGAGGAGATGTTTTTTTACAGTGTGTTCAGGGGACAGGCAGCTAGCAGATAGTGAGGAGATGTTTTTTTACAGTGTGTTCAGGGGACAGGCAGCTAGCAGATAGTGAGGAGATGTTTTTTTACAGTGTGTTCAGGGGACAGGCAGCTAGCAACATGAAAGAAAAAATAAATTCCCACAATTTGCCATCGTTGCTAACCGAAATTTTTGCCAATCCTATAATCCCCATAGAATGACCCAGAAATCCAATCAAAACTAAATAAAATACTCAAGTACAATCCTAGTTTTCCATTATAATCAAATTACTTCATAACCGTTTATTATCAATAAAGGTTTTATTCATTCATTAATTCATTCATTCATCATATGCAGACATCTCTTACTCGACAAATCCCTTACTCTGTCTGAAGAAAAGTCAGTTTTCAGATCATATGTTATTATTACACATTGCAGACGTATACGGCTCACCTGGTCCATTTCTGTGGCTAATGTTTGATTGACAGTCGCATTAACTTGATGACTCTGATTATTATTATGACATTGGTTTCTACCTATAGCTGCTATTTTTTCCCCTCCGCTGATCCTTGTTTCTGTTCATCGTCATTACAGCTCCAATGTGGTTGGTAGAAGACATTTATGACACACACACACACACACAGTATACCGTTGCAGCATACAAAATAATCGCTGTGTTTCACTCTCATGGTCTGTGACTCATGCGGGAAAATGTTACGTTACTGTCTGAGACATTGGGAACGAACACTTTATCAGGTTTAATAAAGAGAAGCAAGGACAAACAGTACAAAGGCTGATAGAAAGTGGCTGCCTCTGCTGTTGCTGTGGAGGACGAGCATGAAAAGCAGCGGCTGAATGATTCCTATATGCATGAAAGACAAGAACTGTATATGTTCTGCTTCTCCAACAATCAAACTATTATTTTTCACATGCAGGTAAAAAGGACCAGAGACAAAACAACCGCAATAAAGTGATGAA
Source organism: Etheostoma nigrum (assembly GCA_029931835.1). Classification (NCBI taxonomy): domain Eukaryota; kingdom Metazoa; phylum Chordata; class Actinopteri; order Perciformes; family Percidae; genus Etheostoma; species Etheostoma nigrum. Next base: position 3,620,306 of record CM057252.1, read on the forward strand.
TGATGAATAAACTAAATAAAAATGGGCGGTTGTGAAAGTTAAAGTCCTGCATTAAAAATGTTAATTAAGTAAAAGTATGTAAGTATCATCAGGAAAATGTACTTAAAGTATTTAAAGTAAAAGTAGTCAATGCAGAAAAGAAAAAAGCTGTAACTGTAGGTTTTTATATTGTTTGATAGGTTAATTTATAATAACACATCATATTTTATAAACTACATATGTTTTGTGTGCAAAAATCTAAATTTGTAAAGTAACTAGTAACTAAAGTTGTCAGGTGAATGTAGTGGAGTAAAATGTTGAATATTTCTCTCTGAAATGTAGTGAAGTAGAAGTAAAAAGTGGCATGAAAAGAAAAGACTCAAGTAAAGTACAAGTACCTCAAATTCGTACTTAAGTAAATGTACTTAGTTGCATTCCCCCGCTGCTGTTGTGTAATGTGTGTGACCTGAGAACCAGGCCCCCAGGTGAGTTTTTGGAGTATGTTTAGCGCCTCAAAAAGGGGATTTGTTTACAGAAAATAATAATTCCTTCAGTTTCAATAGGGTCTTCGCCTCTGTCGCTTGGGCCCTAAAAATGAGGATAAACAAAAATGTGGGGATTGCAGTTGTGTAATGTGTTTGACCCTGGAGTCTGTTTCAGAAATGTCTCAACTTTTGAACTTGTGTATGAAAATAGCTTCCCTGCTCGACTTCTCTGAAAGCGTTTTGTCATTTTCTACAGAATCCTGTCTGACGACCTTTTCGAAACCCGCCGGCTGGGACCAAGAGAGATGGAGGGAGAAGGCAGCAACCATGGGGTAGCTATGGATTCAGGGAACCCCTTGCTAAGAGCAGTCTTCCTCCGTCGCCTGCGACTCACGCGGCTGCTCCTGGAGGGAGGCGCTTATATCAACGAGAGCGACGGCCAAGGCCAGACGCCGCTGATGGTGGCCTGCAGGACGCAGCATTGTGACGCCCAGAGCGCCGGCCGGGTCAAACTGGTCCAGTTTCTCTTGGAGAAAGGAGCAGACCCCAACATCCAGGACAAGGATGGTCGCTCTGTACTGATGCACGCCTGCCAGGAGCAGGCCGGCCTCGAGGTGGTGTCTTTGCTCCTTGACAACGGAGCGGACATTGGCCTGGAGGATCAGTCCGGGATGTCAGCGCTTGTCTATGCAGTCATGGCCGGAGACTGGAAGGTTCTGAAGCTGATGCTCGACACATGCAAGGCCAAGGGGAAGGAGGTGATCATCATAGCCACTGACCAATTCCCGTGTGGAAAACTGCAAGCCAAGCAGTACCTCAGCATGCCTCCCCTTGGTCCTCTTGATCAGACAGGCAAAATGGCGTCAGCAGCAGCTCCTGCATCTCCCTCTGAAATCCAGCTCATCACCTCCCCACAGTGCACCTCCTCTTCTTTATGTCCCCCAAAGACTGTCTTCTCCTTTAAAGAAGCCCAGTCCTGTGGCGTAAGCTCCCATCTATGTTCCCCATCACGGTTTCAAAGGCTCGGTCAAGCGCCGGCAAAGGGCCTGCAGCAGCCCCTCCTGAGGTTGAACTCTGAGCCGTGGCTCAAGGTCCCAGCGTCTTCATCGTTAGAATATGGCAAAGACGTCACCCCAACTGAGGACATCACTCTCAGAATTCCCAAATTGGATGGCAGGACTCTAACAACCGACAGCTTCAAATGGTATGAAGGAAGATCAGTGAGGGACAAAGGAGGAGAAGAAGGAAAGAATGAATGCCCCAAGCACGTGGGACAGAAGATATCCGTACCAGGTCTCCTTTCATCCCACTCTGCCTCCCACCCTAACCTCCATTCTGCAAACCTTGGAACAGATTCTCTCACCTCTTCTTCCTCCTGTACTGGTGGCAAAAACCTTGGCGCTCCACTTCACAGCATGGCCTCTTCAAGTCTTCACAGCATCATCCAGAGGCGCAAACTCGGGTCGGACATCTACAGTTCTGACCCCCAGCTAGCTAGAGGCATCCACAATTTGCCTGAGGAGTCCGAGCAGAAAACAAAAGACTCAATAGATGGTAAGAGGCATGCCCCGTTACATTTCTCCGGCACGCTGGGCTCCAGGGAGTCCCTGTCGACCTCGGGCCCGTGCAGGAGAGTGCTGTCTGGGTACGAGCGCAGAGGGTCTGGAACATTCTTGTTGGACCACAACTCGCAGGCCAGACCTCGATCTCTGCCACCTCTGACCCTCGGCTCCACCAACACCCCCGTCCTAAATGTTTTAAACCTCAGCTCCGGTGCTGGAGGTGGTTTCTGTGAGAAAGAGTTTGGCCTAAAGAATTTCCTTCCCTCCGCTCCTCCTGGACACCCCAAAGAGCTGACCAGGAGGATGCTGCTGAGGAGACACTCCATGCAGACCGAACAGTTCAAAACCTCAGTGTGAATTTCTGTAGTTCATCCGCGTGCTTTAGTCAGAAACGTTCGGTCATGTGGCGTGTCTGTGTGGTGACATTCAACGCAGGAAACCAAAGAGGGTATAAAAGAGAAACAAAGCATCCTCATCCATCCATCTCCATCCATCTTCATCCGCTTATCCTGTATCGGGTCGCGGGGGCAGCAGCTCCAGTAGGGGACCCCAAACTTCCCTTTCCCGAGCCACATCAACCAGCTCCGACTGTGGGATCCCGAGGCGTTCCCAGGCCAGGTTGGAGATATAATCTCTCCACGTAGTCTTGGGTCTTCCCCGAGGCCTCCTCCCAGCTGGACGTGCCTGGAACACCTCCCTAGGGAGCCGCCCAGGAGGCATCCTTACCAGATGCCCGAACTCCTCTCGGATGATCTCTAAGGGAGACGCCAGCCACCCTCCTGAGGAAACCCATTTCGGAAGGTTGTACCCTGGATCTTGTTCTTTCGGTCATCACCCAGCCTTCATGACCATCGGTGAGGGTAGGAACAAAAATTGCCCGGTAGATCGAGAGCTTTGCCTTCTGGCTCAGCTCCCTTTTCGTCACAACGGTGCGATAAACAGAATGTAATACCGCACCGGCTGCTCCGATTCTCCGACCAATCTCACGCTCCATGGTCCCCTCACTTGCGAACAAGACCCCAAGGTACTTAAACTCCTTCACTTGGGGTAAGGACTCACTCCCTACCTGAAGAAAAACAAAGCATCCTTATCGATGTAACACACCATGGGTGGCTTCTTCTGCTTCAGTGTGTGCTCTGCATGTGGGTTAAGTGTGAATGTTTTACATGTAACACTTCCTGAAACCTGCATTAAGATTTTTTGGCCACTTTGTGACAACGGAGCAAGTTTAACAGCCGTGATTGACTCTTGATTCATTTGCCGGGCGGGACTACCTGGCAGACTGGCTCCAAATTTCTAAGACCACAGCGCTTGTATTCGGGAGATTTTGGCTTTACTTTTGTACAGTGGGAGGAAGTGGAGACACAATGTCCATCTTTATATACAGTTAATGATACAGAGCAACATTAGTACTTATTTTAAGGCATGTTTCTGGTCAGTCTGACAAATGTTTATGTCCAATATTTTTACCCATCATTTCAGCTCTGAATTTGTCTCGAAAAAAATATTTTAGTGATGTTAGTTAAGGGTTGAGACCGAGACCAGACCAAGACCAGACATGACAACTGAAACAAGATCCCTGAAACATGGAGTATATACACAAAACTAGCCAATATGAATAGCTGATATTTGCTAAATCACTTTGGGTGAGGCGTGAAGAGATTTTTGGTAGACAGACAGATTGATAACGTTAGCTAGTTAGCTTTGCTGGCGTCACTTAACTTAACTTTCTTTTCTTTATGAAATTTAAGGTGGTCCAATGTGTGTCGGTTAGAGTTGCATTGCAGAAGTTACACACTGCTGTGTGTTTTCTTTTAGATGTTTTGCGAATAAACTCTTTAAAAATATATATAATAAATAAAATGTAATAAATAAAATGTTATTACCTGACAATTTGGCTGAAATCTCCCAGACAGCCAGAGATTCATCTCCTGTCACCTACGTTCACTTTGGGAGTGATAAGGGGGGGACGGGGAATAAGGAAACACATTTCAAACTAGGAAAGTTATTGGTTGTATTTGAAGCAAGATATTTTACATACAATAAACAGAAATGATGTTAACACATAAATCAGAAGAAACACAAGCAATCCTTAAAATGTGAGACAAGGCCGAGTAAAAACGTAGTTGATTCCGAGACGAGAGCTTCAAAAGACCAATCTCTAGAACAGATGAATGTAGTGGAGTAAAATGTTGAATATTTCTCTCTGAAATGTAGTGAAGTAGAAGTAAAAAGTGGCATGAAAAGAAAAGAATCAAGTAAAGTACCTCAAATTCGGACTTAAGTAAATGTACTTTGTAACATTCCCCCGCTGCAACAACACTGCTATGTAGTCCTATCGCTTAGCTTAGTTTTTTATGTAAGTACTGACTTTGAGTCGTAGAGCTCCGAGTGCTGACAGATGGTAGATAAGAAGTTCGTCCTCCATTTGATTCTCTGTGACGTCAGGAAAATTTCTAGACAGGCTCCGCCCTCCTACGTACTTCCGATCAATTTTGAACCATGAAGTTGAGGTCACGTGCGGTCTATGGTGCGCTAGTTTGAGTTTTGTGGTTCTGTAAACGGAGAAAGATGTGAGCGAAGCCATTCGGTCCGTTGTGGCAACACTGCCGAATATCCAGAAGTTAAAGCCGGGGCAACAACAATCTTTGCAGAGTTCTGCTGGGGGCCGTGATGCTGTGGCCCTCCTCCCCAAAGGGTTCGGGAAAAGTTTGATTTTCCAGCTTGCTATGATAGTGGTGAAGGAGTTAGCCAAGGCTAACGTTAGCGATGCTAAGGAGATAAGATAAGGATATAGACTAACTTGCGTTGACTAGTATGTAATTGCGTCACATTAAAAAATTGCTCTATTTTGAGAGAGAGAGAGAGAGAGAGAGGCTCTACCATGTGACTGTGTTTAACCAATCACACGTCATCGTGCAGTCACGTGACCATACTCGATCTCAGCGGCGGGACAGGTTAGCTTTACAGTTGTAGCAAAACAAAGATGTCAGAATCAACCATCGCCAAGGCAACGCAGACCAGGAGGACCCCCCCCAGGACAGGTTAGCTTTACAGTCTTAGCAAAACAAAGATGTCAGAATCAACCGTCGCCAAGGTGTTTCATCTAAACACACCTTGTCTTTCTTCAGCTTAGTGCTGGGCAGGTACTGTATGGCAGGTTTATGTGAGCTAGAAAAAAATATATACCGGGTGGACGAGAGCGTAATTTGCAGGTTCAAAACCAAAACCATGAGCTTAAAGAGACTAAAAAAACTGTGTAGACTTAAGTTGATAATTATCTGTGGATCTTTCACCTCAAATAACACATTTCCCATTACGTATTCTTTTTTTCTGATCTATTGTTAATGTAAAGAATATTGATTAGCACAGCTTTGAAGTCACTACTGTATGTGCAGAAAAATCACTATGGAAGACAGAAACAAACGTTTCATTTTTCTACAAAAAAAATAAAAAATTATATATTAAAATAAAAGATGTGATAAAAATAATTTCAAGATGGTTAAGTGCTTTCTCTCTCGCTTTCCACTCAAGGAGTCCCAAATGTCTGTCAGCCACAACGCAGCAAGAAAATTGTTTAACAAATGAATTTATTATAATAAAAAGGTATCACAACTCATTGTAAAAGTACATATATACGCATTAAGCATGCATAATCATTGTAAAAGTGTCCGTCTGTTCTACCATCCATAAAAAAAAAAACACACATACAAACTTAATTCTAAAACAGTGTTACCCACATATTTACATACAAGATATCTTATAACATGTTGATTCCATTGTAACAAGAGCTATTAAAAACAAAGATTATAAACGAGTTTGTGTCCACTATCTAGAATCTTAACTCCTCGAAGACTATTTCAAAAGACTTTTTCAAACCACGGCAAAAAATAAATACATTTAAAAGCATCTGGCAGGTGACACTGACAATACAAAGAGTAGCATGTAATACAAGAGAGAATCTTTGTTTTCTGTGCCTCCAAAGTATAAAACGAGCTTTGCGATGTTTCACCTGCTAACAGCTCAGACACTCGTCTGTGTTATTGTAGCTCTCTTCTTCTGAGAGTTGTTCAGGCCTTGCGGTCGTAGTCGCTGACCATCTTCTTGATGTGGCTCAGCTTGGACTTGAGGTATTTACACCTGCGCTTCTTCACCTGGTAGTCTGGAGTCTGCAGGGGGGGGATGATGGGAGCAAATAACAGAGTTATAGACGATCAACGGCTTGTAAGATGTAAAATAAAAAAATTAAAAAGTGTGAAGTTGTGACTTCAATGTTAAATCTGCATTTTGATTTTGTACACCAATGATCCCACAGACCTTTTTAATGTCTTTAATCCTGTTGTACTCGTCCAAAGCATCCTGTTGAATTAACATTGACAATAACGCATTAACAATTTATCACGTTTCACAAGGACATTAGGTTGTCACAATCTCACATTTAACAATATTTTAATAAGAAACAAGCTTTATTTTGTCACCCATCACCTCATCGGTCTTCGCAGACTGGGAACTTGTTGTCCTTACGGGTCAAAATGTTTTATTTCTCCAATGTTTTTTGACGCTTTATGGAAAGTTTGTCACTTTTTAATAATACCTATTTTTTGTTGTTAAAAAACCCAGAAGTTATGGATTATTTGGACTCATAGTTAAGATCAGAGGATCTTAAGTGGATCGCAGTTTGTTTCAAATGCTATAAAATAAAAAATAAAAATATATATAAAAAAAACACCCACAATTTAATGAAAGTAATCATTAATTTTACGTGGCTTCCATACAACGTACATCCACTCATTCGTGTTATTTTGGGGCAGTTTGGTTCAAAGAAACCCATAATTATAACATAAAAATTGGTCAAATTTGACCCGAGGACAACTCAAGGGTTAAACTAAAACATTTTTTTTGCTCCCCTGTTTCAGCATCATACATTCAAACTATTTTCTTTCTTTTTTTTTTTTTTTAAATTGGGACTATCCATCAACATGCTTCCAACGAAACGTAAACTTCGGTTCTAATCATATGAACAAACATAAAGCAGTGATTAAATGAATCAGAAGTGCGTGTTGCTGCGAGGTCTCACCAGGAACTGGGGGCTGCCCTCCTGCAGCTCGTCCAGTTCCTTGTCCACGTCCGCCAGGTTCTTGTTGAGCGCGTCCAGCTCCGCCTGCAGGTCTTTGTACTCCTTGTGGTCCCGGTCAAACTGACGCTTGTAGTCGGTGCGCTCCGCCTCGTTCGCTATGGCTGGGAATTCACTGAGGTGGAAAGAAAGAGAAGATTTCAAATACAGGAGGGGAAAAACATGTCAAAGTAATCTGGAACTACACTGTTCCAGTTTTAGAGTCACATTTTGCAAACGTGTTTTGATACATTGATTTAATAAGAGGTCAACAAGTATTTTCTAGAATAAGGAAACTTTTTTTCTCTCACACATTTACAAAAAGTTCTAAAAACAAGTTGTTTTTTGTCAGAAACAGGTTGAAATAATGCAGAAAGAGAAGAAACTGACTAAAGGCTACTTAAGAATAACTAATTGTTTGGCATTGCAAACACAATTTAAGTATTCAAGAATATGTTGCATATTAAAGCAAATTCTAGGATTGTCCCGGACTCCAGAAGTTCTTAGTCGACCGACTCATTTTCTCGACTAATCGATTCGTTGATTGAATCGACAGACGAGTAAAAGCACTTTAACCCTTGTGTTGTCTTCCCATCAACCATCATCTTTTGCTTTTTCCAATGTTTTAGCTGTTTCTTTCATAGCCTAATTTTTATTTTACATTACACATCATATTTTACATTATACAAAAACAATTTCTCGTTTTTTTTTTTCAGTGCTTTGTCTCTTTTTGTCATTTCATCCGAGGTTTTGGTCACTTTTTTAAAATGCCATAAAATTCAATAAAACAAACAAAGTTCAGTGAAAATAATCATTAATTTTACCTGAAGAACATTGTATGGCATCCATGTTATTTTTAGGCAACTTGGTTGAAAGAAAGCCAAGTTCCTGATATTAAAAATAAAAAAACGGGTCAAATTGGCCCTGGGTTAAATCTTGTTTACCAGAGATGCGCTCAGACGTTTCTTGGAATTAAATCATTATTAAAATCCTTAAAAAACACATAAACGTGCTTCCAATACATTCTGTGTACACACACATGCTAAATGTGAAAATGAAAAGCTTGTGATGTTCTTATGGCTTACTTTATGTTACATCTCTGTGTGACTACAGGGATGCTAACAGCTAGCTTACCAAAAGGTTGTCCATGCCGTTGGGACTCCTGGTGGGTTTTTATATAGATTTGTTTTAGTAGTAGTAGCATTGTAGTAACGTTAGCATTGTAGCAATGACAACTAGCTTGTTGCTAGTAATATACCGATATTCAAACTAAAACAAAACAAAGTGTGTGACTGGAGTAGAAATCTTGCTATTCTGCAATTAAACTGCTATTTTTAAAATAGCACTTTAATTGCAGCAGCTGAGATGCGGGTCTTTAAATTTCTTCCTACGTGTCGAAGTCGTTGTCGTCCAGCTCGTCTCCGGAGGAGTTGTAGTCGGCCTCGTTGTCCTGACGCGGCCGCGGCGTGCGTCTCTTTTTGGGCTTTCCCGCCGAGCTGGGGACGTCCGAGTAAGAGCTGTAGGGACCCCCGCTTGGCAAGGGCAGGTCATCTTCGACTGGAGGCCTGCGGGACAAGGAACAGATTAGGGCTGCACAATGGGGGGGAGGTAATAGAAATATGTTGAAAAAGGTCAAATATGTGTCAAACCATTGTAGAGCTGCAATGATTAATCGATTATTTGCGGTTTGAGTCATTTTTTTTAAGACAAAAAGTAAAAATTCTTTGATTCCTGCTTGTCAACTCTGAACATCTTCTAGTGTCTTCTCTCCTCTGTGACAGGAAACTCAACATCTTTGAGTTGTGGACAAAACAAGACATTTCATGACGTCATCTCTGGCTTTTGGTAAACGCTGATCCACATTTTTCACCATTTCTCTGACATTTTAGAGACCAAACAACTAATCCATTAATCAAGAAAATAATCAACAGATTAATCGACTATAAAAATAATCATTTAGTCGCAGCCCTAAACCATTGTGAATGAAGTATTGCGGTGCTGCAGAGACGGCCCGGCCTACAAATCCTACCCTACAGACTAAAGAAAACATCTTTGGTACAGGTTGTCGCAAAAAAAAACACTAAATCCTTTCAAAATGTATTTTTTTCAATAATAAAAAAAAAAGAATCATACAAAAAATTAGCATTACCTTCCAATATCGTGAATCATATCGCAATATCAGTCAAAATAATCCCAATTAGATATTTTCCTCATATTGTGGAGCCCTAGAACAGATACATTCATTATGCAACTTTCATTTGTTTTAGATTTAGAGATGAAGACCTTTAATGTCAGTTTATTCCAGTAAACTTCTTTATGTATTTAAGGCTGTTTCTAATCTCAAATCTCTCTACTGTACACTACTACTATCTTTCTAGTGGTGTCAACAATGACTTCCCGTTTCCCCTCATGCATACATATTTTCCACATTCCCTAATCAACACTAAAGTATTTTACTTAGTTTCAGTGTTGCAAGAAAATGCGAGTCATTCATTTCTTTGCTGAAACTGGCAGCGTTAACGTCCCGGCGGATAAGAAGCTCATTCAGCTGAAGATAGCCAACTCTCCTCAAAGCCCAGAAGAAGAAAAAACAGCCTGAGCCACATTTTTGCTGAATAACAAGTTCTAGCAAGTGTTTTGACAGCAGAAAACCAGTCTGACGCCTGTACAGAACTCTGATGTTGTTCAAATACTACATGTACTACTTATACTTGTTTTAAGCAATATAACAGAGGGTGGGATTTAATGTAATTATTGGCACGACAGTGATGCAGCTAGATCTGTAAGAGTCACTGAAGTGCCAATAATGACCTTAAAAGTCACAGCATCTATTGGAATACTGCGATGATAATACACACAAAACGCTTACCAACAAAATAAAAGCATTAAAAAAAAAATCTAAGTGTTTTCATATTTTGGGGCAATTCAGTCTCAAAATAAAAGATTTATTTTCATGAATACAAATGTTCCAAAACCATCCATCTTCATCCGCTTATCCGGTATCGGGTCGCGGGGGCAGCAGCTCCAATAAGGGACCCCAAACTTCCCTTTCCCGAGCCACATCAACCAGCTCCGACTGGGGGGTCCCGAGGCGTTCCCAGGCCAGGTTGGAGATATAATCTCTCCACCTAGTCCTGGGTCTTCCCCGAGACCTCCTCCCAGCTGGACGTGCCTGGACCACCTCCCTAGGGACCCCCCCCCAGGAGGCATCCTTACCAGATGCCCGAACCACCTCAACTGGCTCCTTTCGGCGCGAAGGAGCAGCGGCTCTACTCCGAGCTCCTCTCGGATGACTGAGCTTCTCACCCGATCTCTAAGGGAGACGCCAGCCCCCCTCCTGAGGAAACCCATTTTGGCCGCTTGTACCCTGGATCTCGTTCTTTCGGTCATGTTCCAACGCTTTTTTTAAATTCAACTCAGGAAAGTTGAAATGGAAATGGCGGAGTAATATTTTAGGTGCTGAGCCTGGTGTGCTCAAACGACTCTGGGTGTGCCGTCATACCGATTTGATCTCGTTCTAAAAAGGCGCCGACACACCAAGCCGATTATCGGCCGTCGGACAGTCTGGCGAGGTCGGGGACTCCGGTCTGTTCGGTGTGTTCCGTGCCGTCGACCTTCATTTTGGCCGATTTGACATGTTGAATCGGTGGGCGGGTTATTGGACTCAATGACCAATCTGATTGGCGGAGTGCTAACCAGGAAAGGAAGCGCGGGATGAGCGTGACTAGAGTCTCAAAATTGGAGAAAAATCTTTTAAACAATCTGAAATGCAGACGGACTCAGCAGCTGCACGGCCCATTTCTCCTTAAAATGTGTTCAGGAACACGTTTTGTGAACTATTTTTGGAAAAACATCGGTTTTGAAAATTTGGAGAAGCCAGACCCACGTGACGCGTTCGTCCAATCAGCTGCCGCTTTTAATATATTTGGGCGACAATACAGATTAGTGCCGCCTGCTGTCATGGAGACGGATTACGGTGCTTTTTGGACCAACTCGACCGCTGGCAACGGTCAGATTGGTGTGTCAGAGCCTTAAAAGGTCTAGTTGACCAATCAGATTGCCTGGTCGGATCTATTTTTTGTAGAATTCTTGTTAATACAGAACAGTCAGTTGTTGCAGCTTTAACAAGGAGAACATTTATAAAAGCTTAATCCAAATACTACGTTATTTCTTCCCTAAAGGCGTCTGATTCCGGTCTAGATGAACACACTCAGTCAGGATATTCAAAAGTTTTGCAGCATAAACACACACCTTAAGCGACTCTGTGGTATGGTGGTCTAATAACATGTAACCACACCCACCCCGACCCCCACCCACATCCCTTTAGGTACGCTGATATTTGCATAAGTGTGAATTTTTCTTATGAGTTCTTTTTTTTTTTTTTTTTGGTTTGATGCTATAAAAACAGGGTGAAAACAGCAGGGGACAGCGGGGATTTGCTCGTGATTGGTTGGGCGGATGTATGGGCGGGACTTTGATACCACAATTACAAGACGGCCCGCTCCTGTATCCGGGAGCTTTTGTCCAGTGGGAGGACGTGGACACATGTCGTGGACACGTCTTTATATCCAGACCATGGTGTCTACTCACTGCGGGGTGTAGTCGTAGGGGGGTTTGTCGTAGTTGGTGCTTTCATCATCCAGGTGACTCCTGGAGCCTCTCATCTTCTCAGAGTAGTCCATCGGCAGCACTTCAGGACCGTGGGACACATTGTTCACCTTTGGGAGAAAATTTTAAAAAATAAATCACACCTATTTGCACCACAATATCACAAAACATATGTTGATATAATTATTTTGATAATTTAAATACTTTTAGGAACAGCCAAATATTTGCTTCTTCCAGCAACTGGAATGTGAGGATTTTGTTTTTTAGGTTTGCCGTACATGATATTAAAACTAAATGTTTTGGGGTTTGTGGACAAAACAAGACTAAAAAAATAAAATGCAGAGAGAGGCCTGAGGAGAAGAGTCAACGACTCAACGTTTGGACAAATTCAACGTGACGTGACGCTGCAGTGGCCAATCACGTAACCGGAGATCAGACTAATCGGTGTGTTTTAAGGCGGAATTCTCTCTCTCTCTCTCTCTCTACTATAGTATTTGAAGTAATGCAGTAATGAAGGAAGCGTGCATTCAGTTTCCATGCTTATTGTGTTTCCACAACAATGTAGTGAGTAAATCTACTGAAATGAAGTGTGAAGTGCGATATGTTGTCCTATTTAGAGCACTGGTAATCCAGATTTGGTAATCTTGAAAACTGTATCAGGATCAGGGTGATCCAGTCCAATGTTGCTTTGAAAACCCGGCATAAAAGTAAGACGGATAACCTGATCCTAAATAGCAAAAAAATGGGATTTCCAAATCCGGGTATGTATATGGGGGATACGCTGAACAAGCTTAAATCCCAATAAGTCGGCGTGTTGCTTTAACACTTCAAGAGGCCTTTAAAAGCCAGAGAATAAAACCAAGTCTTCTTAAAAAGCACCCACAGACTCCGTCTGTCTTCAAGCTTCCAGCAGACAACAAACATGTTGGATCTCTCCCAACTCTGGTATGACAAACCCGCATGGACTCGTCCTCTGAAAGTGTGGGACACAACAGAGCTACGCCCTGCTGAACTCCTCCAAAACAACATGTACAGTAAGTGCTGCCGGGCGCTGCAGTCACTGCCTCAGCACTTCCACAAGAGTTCCCACAAGCTCCGGTGAAATAATCTGGCTGAATGTCATCATGACTTACTATTAACAAAATGACTCGCCCACGCTTTGCTACACCGGAGTATGCAGATGTGAGAGTGGGTGCAAAAACACTCCAAAACAAAATAGCTGCACACAGCATGATTCATCCTGAATGTAAATACTGAATATTAAAATAAATAAATAAAATAAAAATTAAAAAAGGGGCTGTACTAAAAATACAAAAAAAAAAACACGCAGGCTGGGATTGCCTCCACACGGCTCTCACATACCGCTCCCCATTACGTTAAAACCCTTCAGTCAGGACAGACCGCAGGTGTAGCAGAAGTAGCTTTAGTCTCGTTCTGTTGACTTTTGGCCACCATCGATGTTTGGGAAAAGTATATAAAAAAATAAATAAATAAAAAAAAAGGTCATACATATTGAAACTAGTGCGTTTAGATTGAGAAAATATAGGTTTTGTAGGAAATGTAGTTGACAGCGTCGGCAGCCTACTTTACTATATTCATAGGACAAATCTATCTGTAAAATTCTGTTTATAATAGTATTCATCTCTATATTATTTCAGTACATATCCATGTCCGGCACTCATGGAACCAGTGTATATCCTGCGATTGCTGCTATTGCAAATGCTAACTGCATTTCGTTGCCTTGTACCTGTGTAATGACAATAAAGTTTAATCTGATCTAATCTAATCTAATCTACTGCGTGCCTCTGGCGTAGATGCTCAACCGGAAGTCAAAACAGCTCAAGTTCAAGTGTCACGTTTCCTATCTTTAGAAAAAGACATTTATCAAACCTGCGTGTTAATCACGGTTACATGCACCGGCATTCATGTCGTTCAAAAAGCTTTTAACCCTCGTGTTGTCTTCCCGTCCAAATTGATAAATCAACACTTTTGTTGATGCTTTTTAATCAATGTTTTTAACTTTTTCTTAGGTTTTTGTCCCTTTTTTCAACACTTTTGATGCTTTTTTTCAATGTGTGTCACTTTATTTGACGTTTAACACCATGTAACACTAACTCATTAACTTTATTTTTACAGTTATTTTTGGAATTTATGGTCAATAAACCTCATTCATAGGAAATTATACCTAATGTTTGATTTATAAAAGCAGAAATTAGGAATTATTGAGACTAAAATTAAAGGAATGGATGTTGATGATAATCACAGACTGGAATATGTTAACTTTTACTCAATACTATTTCAAAAACACTTCCATTTGTTTTACAACGCTATAAAATTGAATAAGACGCCCCAAAATTAATGAAAGTAGAGATTTGTACTTGGCAAAGAGCGTTGGGTGGAATCAATCATGTTATTTTGGGGAGTTAAAAAGAACATTGATATAGGACAACATGAGGACAATAGAGGACAACATGAGGACAACATGAGGACAACATGAGGACAACATGAGGACAACATGAGGGTTAAGATCTTTTTGTAATTCAACCTTATTTTATTGTTGTTCTTTTGTAGTTTCCACTGCTGCTTAGTGTAACTAGTGTTATTAAGAACCCATTCATACTAACACTACTCTTACAATTTTCAGAGGAGTGTCTCCTAACCCTAACTTTCAAAGTGTAAAACTTTCTTGTGACAATGATAGCGGCAGGGACGTTTCCTGTTTCCTGTTTCCTGTACGCGACTCCCACACCGCCCTCAAAAACACACTAACCCATTCAAAATGAAAGGGAAGATGGTGTCACACAGCATGAGGATCGCCGCAGTTTATGTGAACGCAGCCTTGTTGTTTTGTTTTTTAAATAATCTTCATAAATTAAACTAACATGCACGTGCGTGTGCATTCAGATCGGTTATCAAAACAAGGAACAGAGAAGCTGGGATGGCAGCACACCTCTGAGTGGGACTTTATTCTCTGCTCAGGACGCCATTACTCCACTTTATCTGTCCATATCAAATATATATTTTAAGAATAATGATCGAACTGTCGAGTACAGTGCCTTGTAAATGTTTGACAGTATAAAGTCCAGGTTTTTATTGTGGGAGTTCTTCCTCCTAACACGATATGTCAGCGCAAGATTGAAACTGTCATCCGTGTACACACCACACCTTGAAACTAAAGCTTAGTATTGCTACACACACTTCCCCTCCCCCGCTAATGAACAGGTGACTGCCACCAAACTGGTTGTACAACCTCGGCTGATACAAACACACACACACACACACACAAACACACACACACACTGCTGCTATACTGCGTCAGAGACTTCTTACCCGGGACAGGCTTTTCAAAGAATCTCCCTCTCTCTAGAACGAGTTTCGAGCGGAAAGCGTGACTCAAAAAAAAAAAAAAATCAATCAATCATCTACTTTGATCATTAATTAAGTGTTTAAGTGCTGCGACTAACGTTTATTATTTTTGTGTGCTGATTTTTTTGTCTACTCTATTAAATTTTTAATCTATAAAATAGTAAAAAACGCTTCTTATTAGTTCCCCGTAGACACAAGGAGACATCTTCAAATGTCCTGTTTTGTCTAGAAACCCAAACATATTCCCATACCATCATGTGTGACAAAGAAAAACATCAAAATCAACACATTTGACAAGCTGAAACTAGAAAATGTTTTAGCAATTTTGATAGAAAAGAAAAAAAAAAGGTGCCGATAAGTTTTCTATCAATCTATTTGATGAATCCACTAGTTGTTGCAGCTCTATAACTGTCAAAAGTCAATAAATTGCCATTTTAAATTATTGCCCAGCCCAATCAACTCACCCACGCCTCCACGTCCTGAGGTGGCTCCATCTCGTTGATGACCTTCACTTTCTTCCACAAAATGTTGCTCTTGCCGAAGTTTTGGATCTTCTGGCGAGTCTTCACAGCGAAGACGAGCATGATGATGAGAGAGATGCCGACCAGGAAGCCGAACACCGCTGCGATGGCCTGAAAGGAGACGCACACAGACACAACCAACACTTTAGTACCAAGGTTATTATAGTTTGGAATATTAAAGTTGTTTTTTTATTTCAGTTTTAGTTAGTTTTCAGAGTGTGTTTATTGGTTTTAGTTTTTTCCCCAGTAAGGTGTAGTTTTTATATATTAAGTTTATATATTAAGTAGTTTTAGTTTGTTTTGTCTAAGAAGTACGTAGCTACATATACATACAGAATCCATAGCTGGAGAACTGTGTAGGATCGGCTATAATTGTGATAAAATATGCGGCACAGCGCCAAATCCTGGAATGTCAATTTTAAGTTTTTATAAAAACTAAAATGATTTACATACATTTTTAAAACATGGCAATGCAGTATATGTATATAGCATAAATATCGTTTTATTTAGTGTCTATTTACTAAGAATATTTTATTTTCACTTTAACAACGACCTGGTTTGTTAAATCAATTTGAACCTCAACCGTCCAATATGGTAATACCAATTGTCTTTACAATGCGCCTTTATTTTGAAAATCCCAAATATAGAGTAGCTTGTTTTTATTTTAAATGTCTGGCAGGGCTTAGTCATTAAATTATATTTAAGTTGCTTTATTAAAAAAAATTGTTACTGATTGTGTTACATGGACTTATGTATCGCCCCGTATCGCTCGCAGGCCCCGGAGTTGAATCAAAATCTTACGGCGGCAGACTTTGTGATCAGTAAATAGTTTTGTTGTCGATATAATATATTGTTATAAAACGCGTGATTAACACTTCTACTAATAGCCCTGCTTTGTACATGAGAAAAGGCACGAGGGAATGGAGATGTTCACCTCCTGTGGCTCCAGGACGCAGTAGTGGTAGAGGTACTGATTGACTAGAAGCCCTGAAGCCTGGGGCCCTTGGTACTGAGCACACAGGCCGGCGATCTGCATGCCGAACGTCGATCCGTAGGACTGAGCCATGGGGTTCACCGCCACCAAGTACACTATGGAGGCTATTAGCATTAGCAGCGCTAGGATGGCGCAGATGATGATCACTGCCAGGTAGAACCTCCTGCTGTCCGATAGGCTCTGGTGAGACACGATGATGATGAAGATGGTCAGACAGGCGATGAAGGTGGCGGCCGCCATGAAGATGATGAACCCTTTGCTCTTTCTGGGGTCGTAGTAGTTCCCTCCGATCCCACCGTAGCCATAGCTGTTTCCAGCTCCATATGCACCGCTACCGAAGCTGCCATACGAGCTGCCGCCGCCATACCCGGTTCCCCCGTAGCCTCCGTAGCCGTAGCCCCCGAAGCCATCCATCGCTCCCTGGACGTCCCAAGCCAGCGTGGACGCAACGCACGCGAATATACCAACGCTCAGCACGATGCAGATGATGGACATGATTTTAAGGATGCCTGGCGGAGACGTCCAGCGGTAGAAATGCTGGAACTCGTCATCTGGGTAGTAGGAATAGGCCGGCTGGGGGGGGACGTAACTGCGAAGAGAGAAACAAAGACACCACTGAGTCAGTCAAATCAGACCTGCACCATGCAAGGAAACAATCTGATAATCATCTGTACATTTAAATGTTTGTCAGGAAGAACATTTAACTTACGGAAAGCTGTGAAAACTTTCTAAACACTTCAACTGATACAGATTCAGTACATCATTTCTAGTGTGTAACATCTGTTCAGCTGCTGCACCCGTCCACTTCAAAAACATACAAACTTTTCCTTTAACCCTCATGTTGTCTTCGGGTCAAATTGACCCGTTTTCCTATATCAATGTTCTTTTTAATTCCCCAAAATAACATGATTGATTTCACACAACGCTCTTTGCCAAGTACAAATCTCTACTTTCATTCATTTTGGGGCGTCTTATTCAATTTTATAGCATTGTAAAACAAATGGAAGTGTTTTTGAAATAGTATTGAGTAAAAGTTGACATATTCCAGTCTGTGATTATCATCAACATCCATTCCTTTAATTTTAGTCTCAATAATTCCTAATTTCTGCTTTTCTAACTCAAACATTAGGTATAATTTCTTATAAATGAAGTTTATTGACCATAAATTCCAAAAATAACTGTAAAACTAAAGTTAATAAGTTAGTGTTACGTAGTGTTGAAAACATCAGAAAAGTGACAAACATTGAAAAAAAGCATCAAAAGTGTTGAAAAAAAGGGACAAAAATGTAAGAAAAAGTTAAACATTAATTTTCACTCAACCCTTCGAAGAATGATGATCTTTGTGTCGATTGATTGAATGAGAAAATTATGTGAGATTTTGTTCCGATGAACAGAGGAGATTTTTAGTGTGCACTAATAACTATTGTATTGCAATTACAATGGTCTACTATTTCTAAAGATTGAGAAATAAGTCACATCCTGTTGGCTCGCCGTCATTGATCATCTGATAGAATAAAAGAAGAAATGAAAAAGGAAACCAGACTTGCTTCTCCGCCAGAGCCATGTATGCCCAATGACAATGTCATATAGTTCTTTAAAAAATGTATGGAAGGCAGTTTTTCCATTGAGGAACAGCCGTCACATGTTAAAAACTAACTCAGATTTTCAAATGGTCATCAAGTATTGCCCGTCCTAAGGGAGGTGGGTGGGGAACCGGAGGGACGCCAGTTCAAGTCCCCAGTCCGGACCAAAATACGGACCGTGGATTGGTTACTGCAGAGGTGCCAGTTCACTAGCTGGGCACTGCCGAGGTACCCTTGAGCAAGGCACCAACCCCCCCAACTGCTTAGGGCGCAGCCCCCTCACTCTGACGTCTCTCCATTAGTGTGTATAGCACGTATAGGTCCTGGGCATGTGTGTGTATTTCAAGCCTGTGTGTAATGTGTGTGCAACTGTACTATGAGTGAAAAATGTGAATTTTGCCTCATGGGATAAATGGAGGCATGTCTTCTTCTTTGTCTTCTTCAGTAATATTGAAGGCATTTCTTCTTCTTCCGTAACATTCATTAATATTTAAACCAAGCCGAGGGTGTTCATACAGTCTGTCATCAGCTTGAGCTCAGTGAATATTTTTAAATTGAGCATACAGAATAAACCGAAACATGTTTTACTGTATTATTATATAAAGGGACTTACTCTCTGGTATCTGAGTCGTAGGGAGGTGGACTCCCATTGGGCCTGGAGGACATGACCGCTGATCCACTGGGTGAGAAGAATCTGCAACAACATTTATATTGTTAGCAATTATTTACTTCGTAAAATAGATTTTGAATTTTTAAAAAAAAGACATTATCGAACATAACTCCTAAACTTAAAGATAGTAGGTACGTTTACTACAACATAGGCTAACACAATGTGTTAAAAGAAGCTGGGACTATAGGTTCAATCGATTAATCGATTATAGTTGCCGATTATTTCTCTGTCAATTAACAAATCGTCCAGTCCTTTGGATTTTATTTTAACTTACACTACAACAACATAGCATGCTGGGAGTTTTTAAACGGACGTTTTCCCCTCTAGGTTTGGCTGGAAATCAAGGGGAAACGTCTTTTCAATGTTTTTAAAACTAAAACACTTCCCGTTTAATCGAAAATAAAGCGACAGCCAACACATTCAACCATTTTGTAGGTTTAATTCTAATAATTATGCACTTTTAAGGCCATTGAACGCGTTATTTTGACAACACAGCAGCGATGTTGAGGAGTTAGCCTAAGTGATTTAAGGTGGTCACTAACAACACACCTGTTGGTTGTCGCCGCAGGTAACACGTTATTAAAGATTTAAAACCACAACGTGAAACAAGCGTCTGGTGCTAATGTAACAAAGTGAAGGGACACACTCACCTGTCTCTTTGTCTCTTTGTCTCTGCTGCACTTGAAATGTCTCAACTGAAACTGCTGCTGCTGATCAACAACCCAGGCCACACCTTGGGGAGCGATGCCGCTCTCGGTCCGTCTAGCCCCGCCCCCTAACAGGTGTCACGTCATAGACATAATAAAGAGTAGACGCCGCATTGGCTACTGAGCGCGAGAAATCCAGCCGCCATCTTGGACCGGTCATACTCGTTACTTGGCAGCAGAAGATACAAGATGCCAGAGCACTGTGCAGCATATTCCTGCTCAGATCGGCGGATTTTTTTTATCTTATCTCTTTCACTTTGGGTTCTGTGAAGCATTTTGTAGGCCTATCTGTGTTTTGAAATTTACTCTTACAAGATAGATAGATAGATAGAGATATATATAATTATATAGCCTTTTCAATAGCAATGTGCTTGAGTACAGAGTCAACACAACATAAAAGAGGTGTATCTGTCCAAATACTTATGTAATAAGAGCTGAGACAGCTGGTCATTTATCAAATATATCGAAAGTCGCAATAAGTATGCAATATTTAGTTTATTTTGTGGAGCTGTCCTGTTAACTTTATTTATGTATTTTATACTGTCCAACCAGTAGAACCCGTCCTGTTCTGTAGACATGGTCCTTAGTTATTTATATTATAACTTTATTTATATATTTTATACTGTCCAACCAGTAGAACCCGTCCTGTTCTGTAGACATGGTCCTTAGTTATTTATATTATAACTTTATTTATATATTTTATACTGTCCAACCAGTAGAACCCGTCCTGTTCTGTAGACATGGTCTTTAGTTATTCATGTTGGACCAGTCCAATATAACTTTCAGTTAAAATAAACCTTGTGTTGTAAGAAAACTTGTTTAATTTGTTATCAATCTATTTTGTAATTTTATATATGTTTAAAAATATCGGAATTCATATCGATGTTGCAATATCACATTTTATCAATGTTGTGCAACCCTAGTGTGTGTGTGTGTGTGTGTGTGTTGGGAGTGGGGCTGCTAAATATCAAGGTCTGGGAGGCAATTGATGCAGAACAACGTGGTAGTACTGTGCGTGTGTGTGTGTGTGCTTGTGTGTGTGTGCGTGTGTGACAGAGAGAGAGACAAATATAAAAAGCTTCAAGTAGACTCAATATAATCATATTGTTTCTTGTACTTAAATATCTGACTTTACGGTCACTATCTGTTTCTTCTTCCCTATCATATTTATAATGTGTGTGCAAATTATTTTTCTATAATAGGTATTTATACCTATTATAGCCTATATCATATATGTGATGTAGGGGTATTTATACCTATTATAGCCTACATCATATATGTGATGTAGGGGTATTTTGCAAATACCTATCATTTACAAATGATAGATACACCGAGGATGTCTGGTCTAGGGTGACCAGACATCCTCGGATTTAGGGGACAGTCCCCCGTTTTTGTCCCCTGACTAAATTCAGAAGAAAAAACTACCTCTGTCCATAATCTGTTTTTAAAGACACAACATTAGGTTTTTCAATCAGATTTATAGTCAAACTGGAAATATCCCCGTTGCTCTCCCTTTTCGGGGATTATGTTTCCAGTTTTGATCTCGGACGTCTGGTGAATTTATATCATATCAGAATATTCTATTACTGTTAAGCACACTATGAATATTAAAATACGCCTAATCATGTGTCCTGTATCATAGCTACATGTATGACCTTTGTAGCAAAAAAAAAACATGAAAATCAGTTGGGTATTCAGTGAGATTGATTAATTAAACGCGCTGACAGCTCATTGCACCTGCCAAACACATTACACTGAGTGGAGCGGGTGACCGGTCCAAGATGGCGGCCCCAAATCTCGTCAGCGCCAATAGGGAGTAGCGGTCGATGCGGCGTCTACTCTTTATTATGTCTATGTGTCACGTTACCTGACTAAACCGGAAATTTGGTCTTGGAAATACCTCGAGATGCTTCCGTAAATGTAGTAGTTAAGTAGGTAGGTAGGTAGGTAGGTACAGTCATAGACATAATAAAGAGTAGACGCCGCATCGACCGCTACTGCCTATTGGCGCTGACGAGATTTGGGGCCGCCATCTTGGACCGGTCACCCGCTCCACTCAGTGTAATGTGTTTGGCAGGTGCAATGAGCTGTCAGCGCGTTTAATTAATCAATCTCACTGAATACCCAACTGGTTTTCATGTTTTTTTTTGCTACAAAGGTCATACATGTAGCTATGATACAGGACACATGATTAGGCGTATTTTAATATTCATAGTGTGCTTAACAGTAATAGAATATTCTGATATGATATAAATTCACCAGACGTCCGAGATCAAAACTGGAAACATAATCCCCGAAAAGGGAGAGCAACGGGGATATTTCCAGTTTGACTATAAATCTGATTGAAAAACCTAATGTTGTGTCTTTAAAAACAGATTATGGACAGAGGTAGTTTTTTCTTCTGAATTTAGTCAGGGGACAAAAACGGGGGACTGTCCCCTAAATCCGAGGACGTCTGGTCACCCTAGACCAGACATCCTCGGTGTATCTATCATTTGTAAATGATAGGTATTTGCAAAATACCCCTACATCACATATATGATGTAGGCTATAATAGGTATAAATACCCCTACATCACATATATGATATAGGCTATAATAGGTATAAATACCTATTATAGAAAAATAATTTGCACACACATTATAAATATGATAGGGAAGAAGAAACAGATAGTGACCGTAAACTCAGATATTTAAGTACAAGAAACAATATGATTATATTGAGTCTACTTGAAGCTTTTTATATTTGTCTCTCTCTCTCTGTCACACACGCACACACACACAAGCACACACACACACACGCACAGTACTACCACGTTGTTCTGCATCAATTGCCTCCCAGACCTTGATATTTAGCAGCCCCACTCCCAACACACACACACACACACACACACACACACACTAGGGTTGCACAACATTGATAAAATGTGATATTGCAACATCGATATGAATTCCGATATTTTTAAACATATATAAAATTACAAAATAGATTCATAACAAATTAAACAAGTTTTCTTACAACACAAGGTTTATTTTAATTGAAAGTTATATTGGACTGGTCCAACATGAATAACTAAAGACCATGTCTACAGAACAGGACGGGTTCTACTGGTTGGACAGTATAAAATATATAAATAAAGTTATAATATAAATAACTAAGGACCATGTCTACAGAACAGGACGGGTTCTACTGGTTGGACAGTATAAAATATATAAATAAAGTTATAATATAAATAACTAAGGACCATGTCTACAGAACAGGACGGGTTCTACTGGTTGGACAGTATAAAATACATAAATAAAGTTAACAGGACAGCTCCACAAAATAAACTAAATATTGCATACTTATTGCGACTTTCGATATATTTGATAAATGACCAGCTGTCTCAGCTCTTATTACATAAGTATTTGGACAAATACACCTCTTTTATGTTGTGTTGACTCTGTACTCAAGCACATTGCTATTGAAAAGGCTATATAATTATATATATCTCTATCTATCTATCTATCTTGTAAGAGTAAATTTCAAAACACAGATAGGCCTACAAAATGCTTCACAGAACCCAAAGTGAAAGAGATAAGATAAAAAAAATCCGCCGATCTGAGCAGGAATATGCTGCACAGTGCTCTGGCATCTTGTATCTTCTGCTGCCAAGTAACGAGTATGACCGGTCCAAGATGGCGGCTGGATTTCTCGCGCTCAGTAGCCAATGCGGCGTCTACTCTTTATTATGTCTATGGGTACAGTGGCTTGAGAAAGTTTACACACCCATGGTAAAGTTGATTAAAAAGAGGATTAAAAAAACATCTTTTGGAAATTGATCTTAATGCCTTAATTAAAAAAAATTAGGAAAATCAAACCTTTAAGGACACCAATTTTCTTTGCGAATGAATAATGTATTGTAAATAAATAAATGTTCTTCCTTTAAATACAGAGAGCATAAATATACACCCCCCTATGTTAAATTCCCATTGAGGCAGGCAGATTTTTATTTTTAAAGGCCAGTTAGTTCATGGATCAGGATACTATGTCCTCTGTATTTTAAAGAATATTTATTTATATACTATACATTATTCATTCACAAAGAAAATCGGTGTCCAAAATTTTTTTAATTAAGGCATTAAAATTAATTTCCAAAAGTTGTTTTTTATTCCTCTTTTTAATCAACTTTAAATTTTAGTGTGTAAACTTTCTCAAGTCACTGTAGGTGTGTGTGTGTCAGCATTAATCAAACAGGCCAGAGAAATCAACGAAAAATACATAACATCCAACAAACCATATTTTCTTTTACCTCAATGTGCTTTTACACCTCATTAGGACCTGTCCTTACATTATGGTGTCCCAGAGCGTGTCCATAATCAAAGCAGCACATTCTTCGATTTGAAAAGCTGTAACACAGGAATGTTTGTTTTTGCAGTGACTTGAACAAGTGATCCTACTTACTCATTTATCTCTGGAGTTTCTTCATCTTTATTCTGCTGAGTTTAACACAACAGCCTGGATTGTTCTTCTTACTTTTTCCAGTTAAAGAAACTGGCTGCCTGCCGATAAAGGAATAAAGGAAGATCCCAGAGCAGAAGCAAAACTCTGTTCTTGAGACAGAAAGCACCAATTAATCACTTTAAATTATGAAAAGATATACAGCAAACATGTACAATTATACTTGATAACATGAGAGAAACACAGACCTTATGATATCATTTCCTGTCAATCAAAGAGTCCAATGTTTACAGTGGTATAAAGAAGATAAAAGGGAGATATTTAGGAAATTAGGGACTAAAGTACAAAATCTTTAATCTGTGAAATGGTAGAAGCGTTACAACAAACATTTAACATTCTACAATTAGACATGCATAGTTCCAGATTGAGACAAACAGTGTACAATAACATTAAAAAAAGCAAACAATAGTCACAGCAGTTCGAGAAAGCAGCTAGATTAGGATTAGTCCAAACAAGTGGTGGTTTTCATTTGTGAAATTTCTGTGGACGTGAAAACTGACGGGCGGACGTGCACTAGAGGTAAATCTTTACAGAAATAATGCAGCCTCTTACATTTTTACCTTTCCATCTTCCACTGACTACATGCAAACATTCATCCATCGGATACCAGAGCCATTTTATGAGATTAAGAATAAAGCCTCAGCTACAATCACAGTCACAGTATCACACACACACATACACAAACAGTTTATATAAAGTCCTTTGCATATACATTTTAAAAAGGAATAGTTTGACATTTTGGTTGATGTGTTTATTTACTTACTGGCAGAGTTTGATGAGATGATCGATAACCCTCTCATATCATTTCCTCCACCAAGGAGGTTAGTTTTAGCGGGAATACATAAAAACTAGTGGCCTGATTTTCATGAAACTTGTTGTAAAGGTGTAGGGCTGGGTTAAAATGACTGATTTTCCAATTTAAATTGATCTTTTTTTGAGTGATCTGATATCCTGAAAATAATCTTTTAATATACTGTATATCTTTTCACTATGGATGCACAAGGCCGTCATGTAGCACACACAAAGCTGTCAAGCTGGGGAGCAGATTTCATGTCCAGGAAGAAGTTAACGGGGAACGTAACCCAGAAAACAGGTGTTTGTGTCCCGGGACTACTTAAGGGGACTGGTGATTTAACCCAAACCACAATCTTTTTTTTCTCTAATCTTAACTAGTTGTTTTGGAGTCTAAAAGTTAAAAAGGGTAACTACTGTTTTTTCTTCAATCTGGAATCCTTTTTTCCTGTCTTTGTGTCTAAGTGACTGATAGGAACAACAATCTTTGACATTGGTCCAGTATTAAGTATTAAGCTACAGTGTAATGGGATAATTGTCCTGCTTGTATTTACCTTCACAAAAGTGCTCATTTTGCCACTGACAGGCTCAGATTAATATTGTGTAATAAAGTGTCTGACAACATTATGGAAAGGATTACTAAGGAGGTCGACCTTTCTCTTAAAGAGTGAGATCCTTTTTTTAATCTTAAACATCTGCAAAATTGCGTTTGCTAAACCCACCAGACTCCATGTAAATAAACAGTCATTTTAGCATCGTAAAATACACTTCATACAAAGTCGACAGAAACAAAATAAAACAATGAAAAGCTGTTTTAGGTCGTTTTCCCACTTTTCCAACCATCACAACTCTTGTTTTTTGTTGAAATAAACACATAGTTTACCCATTAACATGTGAAAATATGTTGGCTCTATACACGCTATAAGTATTGGGTTTTTTAAATGGAGTCTGGTGTGTTTAGCGCTAGCGACTTCAAGGCTGATTCTGACTAAACCGATGTCAAAGAATTGTTCCCATCAGTCACTTAGACACAAAAACATAGGAAAATAGGGTCCAAGTTGAAAAAACGGTAGTTACCCTTTAACTGTCCTGACCGCAAATCAGTCACCTTTTGTCGGCTAAACTCAACTGTAAAGACCAGAAGTTCTGTTGAAATGTCAGAGAGAGAGAGAGAGAGAGAGAGAGAGAGAGAGAGAGAGAGAGAGAGAGAGAGAGAGATCTTTTTTGATTGTTTACAATGGTATAGTTGTACTGTTGTTCTTCAACATGATCCCTCTAACTGTAATTGACAGTTGCACAATATTGTGTTGACGACTGCTATAGTATGACTATCAAGTATGTCCTGTAAAGTAAAAAGTACTTTAAACTAACTTTTTTTGGGGTAAATTCTTTATGTAATCATTAAACAGGTGCATTATAAAAAGCATTTGAGGGTTGCTTCTTTCTTGTATAATTTCTGGCATATGTTTTCTGAGAATCTCTTTTATATCCAGGCTAAATTTGTATTGTTACTGAAATTTCCCTAAACTAATTCATATTAAATTAAAGAAGGTGAATCTGAGTCTAAACGATTTGGGACGTCCTTGGCAATACCTAACCCTAAAGGGCAGCCTGGGCCAAGGAAGCACCCATTAAATCTGGGAGCGGTTTTCCCAAAATGTCAAATTATTCCTTTGAGTATAAAAGCCTTCCCCTTTGGTTCTACGTGTGGGCTTGAGTAAAAACACATGCAAAACTGCTACTGGACAACAACCGCTGTACGGATCCAGAAACATCCCGTTTACTCTCCAGTTAAAATGTCGTTTCCACCTCCAGTAGTGCTCAGCTGTCAGAAACAGTTCTGCGTTAGTGATCAGCGGTGGAGCAGCGTAGAGACGCCTCGGAGCTTTAGCCGAATCCGTCGTTCCACTCCATCACTTTATCATATTCTTGGATCTTCTTTTTGATGTGCGACAGTTTGCTCTTCAGGTACTCGCAGCGCTCCTTCTTCTCAAGGATGGTCGGGTCCTGGTTTGATGGATGAAAAAGAATGACTACTATTAAACCTATAAGATAACGCTGGTGATATTCAGCACGCCACAGAATCTGTAGATGCATTCTCAACACATCTGTTAACACATCTTCACACCAAGTGGAAAAACAGGCCGCTGAGTTCTGCAGATTTTCATTCTGAATCACCGTTGAAAACTTTAATTGTTTGTCCGATGTTTTTTCTAATTATCCCATAAAAGACCCAAAGCAACAGATAATGTATCAACTAACAAGTATTGTGTGTATCAAACCCTTATTTATGTTCATTCTCTGTGCCACAAAGTTCCATTGTTGTTAAAAACCTGTCAGTGAGCCACACTGCTGCACTTGTTCCCTCATCAGCATGAACACACACCTTATGCAGTATATTTTAACTCAATCCCACACACACGCAGCCCGTCCTGCTGACACAAATACTCAATAGAGCACCAAATATGGAGTCATCCACCGCTGAAAACAGTCTAAAAACAATTTCCTCGTACAATAGTGACCAGCTGTTTCAGGAAATTACCGGTACTAATGAAACTCTTGTTAGTTTTGGTCTTTTCATGGGATTTGTTGACGAAAAGAAAAACATGTAATCCGACTTTTACATTAATAAATTTAGATCTAGATAGATATATTTAGAATCAGTGTCAAAGAGCAAAGAAATAAGCCACTGCTGCAAACGGCGTAAACAAAACATCAACCAGACAATAGGCTCACATTTTTCTTCCTCTGGTAGTCCTGAAGGATTCTGTTAATGCGATCAACCTCCTGCAGGGAGAGAGAGGGAGAGGGAGAGGGAGAGGGAGAGGGAGAGGGAGAGAGAGAGAGAGAGAGAGAGAGAGAGACAGTGTTAAACTCAGGTCAATTCATTAAAGAGTGAAATGCAGGAAAATGCTTCAACAATTATTCAAATCAGGTGCTTCTGCATGGAGCAGAGAAGGAATGTGAGGGTGGAGGGGAAGTTCAGCGGGAACAGGAAGTGTAAACAGAGGAAGTTACAAGATAGGGAAATGAGGCATATTTTAACAACAAAAAGACTGGGTGCAATATTCCAGACACAACCAGTCTCTGAGCAAAGTGTTTCCTCAGCGCTCACATGAAACCAAACACTGGTTGAAACTAGAGCCCGACCGCCAATATTAGGCATTTCCTGATCTATCGGTATCGGCATTTATAAGGGCCGAAAAAAAAAAAGTGTTTGCAAAGACAGCATTTAAAAAAGATCCTTTCGGGGCAGTGTTAGAAACTGTCTGCACAATGTGAAATATTTTATATTTTATACGTAAGGAGTACTGCATATTCAGTAATTAAAAGAGTACTTCTGCAATCATAAAACACAAAAAAGGAAAACTGTATCTCAACCTTGATTCTGATGAAAATTAAAGTCCTGAGCATGTGTCAAGCTACAAAAATAGAGCCTAAAATTCCCATGATGCAAGGTGACTATAACTTTAGTTAAACCGTCCCTGCCTGTTGATTAAATACGCTTTTTTAAAATCAGTGGGAGTTAGCCTTATAAATAGCATGTATACAGTATATCTGAGACAAAATACTAAACTAGATATACAAAGCCTGACTTCAGAAACAATAGATGCACACAAAGAAAACTTTGATTATTCAGAGAAACATAGGTGATGTGTGCAACCAATCACCATCTGACTGGTGGGGTGCTGGGGCAGACTGCGTATTATGGCGTCCATCTCATCGAACTTCTTGAGGGTAGCCTGCACCTCCGAGTGGATTTCTTTGTACTCGGAGTATTGGTCGTTGAAGACGGCTCGGTACTGGTCCCGCTCCTCGTCTGACCGGATCGTTGGGTACTTGCTGCACGATGGAGGTAGAGAAGAACACTTCAGTAACATTATGAGAGGAAACAAACTTAGGTGTGTTTGCCCGTTCAGTTTAGATCATTTCAGCTGGTGTGAACGCAGTCAATCAATCAACCTGTGGTGCGGACTGGAAAACTCAGTCAAGACCGCTGCAATTTAAAAGGACAAGCGATTTATTGAGAAAACAATTGTTGGATTAATTTTTTTTTCCTGCCCTACAATTTATTGTATCTATTTTACCATACCTCAAAAAAACTAAACAATCTTAACAAAAGGGGACAAAGGTCTGTAGCAGTATCACGGGTGCTCAACAGAAAAGACTGTCCGATTTGTTAAAGAAAGCAGAATCCATTCTGCTGGACATCGAGTTACAGCCCCTACCTTCTGGTTCCCTCTTCATATACCCACTAGTTAAAACCAACAGATATAAACACTCCTTCATACTCTCAGCCATCTCACTGCTAAACTCAAACTGGACCGCGCTTTGATAAACATGGCTTTTTAAATTATGTTTTTTAACTATTTATTATCATAATTTATATATATTATTTACATTGATCGTTTGTTTTTGCAGCAGTAACTACAGTAATCACAATTTCCTTTCTGGGGACAAATAAAGTTCTACTTGATTTTTTAGCACTTACTTGATGTAGTCAGGCACAATAACAGGTTTTGGAATGTGTCCTGATGGTATAGCTCCCTGCAGAAAGTGTGGTGGGACTGCTTTTGGAGCAGCCTGGATGGGAACGACCGAGGAGTCTTGGATCTGTTCAGGAGCTCTGGCTGCAGAGGCCGAAACTGGAACTATCTGCATGGACACAGCAACAGGAAAACCAAATGAATTGTGCTGATTGAGCAACCAAATAAAATTAAAATAGTGTTAGCTTTCATGCTTTCATCAACCCCGACGTAGATTTTCAAATTACACGGTGTTACAGGATGCTCACCAATGATTGTGTCGCTCGCACGTCAGAGGGACGCATCTGTATATAAAAAACATACAAAAAATATAACCAAGTTAACATGCAGCTAATAGTGATGATCAACTATTAAGAGAATAGTTTGACATTTTGTGAAATGTGCTTATTCGCTTTCTTGCAGAGAGTTAGATGAGAGAATTGATAATAGGGCTACCACTAATGATTATTTTCATGTTCACTCAGTCATCTTTCTAATATAAGATAATTGGTCTTTAAAATGCCAGAAAATGGTGAAAAATGTTGACCCGTGTTTCCCAAAGCCCGAGATCAGGGGCCTGTTTTAAACAAACTCGGAGTCTAACCCTGATGTCTGAACAGCTGATTTGAGTTGGTTCAAACAACTCAAGAGTAGGTTCAGGGGCATTCACCACCACTATAAAAAGGCAGCATGAATAGAGCCATGATACTTGGATTCACCATGGCAACAAACACAAACAAACGGGTCGGCGGAAATACTCATGCACACATACAGCGAGTGTGAACATGTATTTAGTTAAAAAGCAACACAGCGGCTGCTGCAAAAGAGAGAATTTGCGTGGGAGAAAACTGCTGCTGGAGTCAATGCATATATTCCAATATAGTGTATTAACATCATATTTAATCACAAGTATAGCCTAATATTACTAGTGAAATGGTATTGAACCTATAACCTATAATTTAATTTAGGTGCAATCCTGCAAGCGAAAAAGTCCTAGGCCTACTAATCCCATTCTGAGGCTTTTATCACCATCATTAACAGAATTATAATTCATCGTTCACCTGCAGTACTGTGGAACTCCTTTTCAATGTCTCTCACTGGTTTGTGTCCAGGGAACGCTACAAAGATGTTTAAAAAATGTTGCAGAGCTAGTCACACTCTTCTGACGGCGCTTTGCTACACAGTGGTTTTACTAAAATGCCAGTGATATAAAGAAAACTGGCGTTTCAAAAAAATGTAATGTGGCATAAAGAATGTGCTGGGATGTAAGAGCATGTCCACGATGGGTGACGTTAGTGATATGAGGACGGATAAGGTTATGTAGGCTACATAACTGATAGACTGGGATGAAAACCGATACCGCTCAAATAGGTAGTTACAGTATCTGGAAATGAAAATGCGTCAAAAAGCAACCCCGGAGTTTCAAACCAAAACGGGGGCAGCAGTGTTTCCAAATGTCTCCATTTTAGGGGCCGTAGTAGTGTGAATGCAAGGCGTGAACGTAGCAAAACCAAAATGTAGTAGTGTAAATGTAGGCTCAAAAACTAGCATAGTTAAACTATGCTGTGTGTGCACCTTTAGCCCTGCGGCACACTGATAGGACTCACAGACACCACCTACTCATTCCTCCACAGCTGTAAGCCTGTGTGCAAATGCATGGTTTGCAGTTGCATTGCAGTCTGTGTGTGTGTGTCAACATGTCTGTAGCCTGTTTTTTAGCCATAGGAGTGGTTGGAATAACCCTTAAAGTTTAAGAAGAATCCCTGAGTGATTTTGAACCCTTAAAACAAACAAGTCTGTGATCTCACCTCAAGGCCGTGCTTCTCCCGGTATCTGCGAGCAGCTTCGTGTCTCCACAGCTTGAGACTCACCATGGCTCCGATCAGATAAATAAGCAGAGTGACAAACAGGAAGATAATGGCAGCAGTCTGGCCTGCCTCTGTTCTGCAGAACGCCCCATTGATGCCATTGTTGAAGACCGGGTAGGAGCAGAGGCCTCCGCGGGTTGTGTCTCGGACATAGGCAATGCCTGGTAACCAAAAAGATAACATGCAATAAAAGAGGTAGGTTAAAAAAAAATACTCTTACTTTTGTCGAGTGGTATCCAACATTACAGTACAATAGTCGATTATGTGTTTTGACCATTTGTGATCAAAACCCCGTCTCCTTTACCGGGCTTTGCGGATGTGACTTTTTGGTCATGTCCTCACCATTCATATCCACACAAACTAGGGCTGCACAATATGAGGAAAATATGGAAAAAACGTTGAATCGCAATAACAAAATGACTTGCGATAAATGAACAGATATTAAAGTGTACTCCGTTCTGAATTTCTGCTGCTTTCAGGATTCTGCTAAAATGCAAAACAAATTGCTTGTTGAATATTAAACAAACCAAAGGGAAATATTTCCAACATTCTTTTATTAAACTAATTGAACATTAAATTGAAGCTAAAAGGCACCACTAAAAAAAAAAAAAGAACTACAGTTAATCTTTAAATTGCAGCTTTCTACTGATATTTTCTTTCAACAAAACAAAATCTCTGAGCTTCTTTCGCAATGTGTTGAAACCTTTCTCTATGTTTATTGCGCCAGGTGACATATTTCTATATTTATATAGCGATATATTGTGCATCTCTGACACAAACAATGTGTTATGATTAAATTGCTAACAAGAAGACATGTTTTAGAAGAGCACAGACTTCATAGATCTAGCTTCTTGATGTTGCTCTCAAAGTGCACCAGATTGATGCATTTAATTTTAAAATGCACTCCATTTTCTTTCAGAGGAGCATGACCCCGGACCCCCATAGAGTGTCAGAGGTCCACCCCCCATAGTCACAAAAACCTCAGGTCAGGTTACTTTATTGGTAGCCCTAGGTAAACTAGGTTTACAGTCTAAAAGGCAGGACATCCTTAAAACTTTGTAGACCACCACATAACATGCAGCACACAAAGCATTAAAACATTTATAAAAACAGTACACAACCACATTGACTTGTGCAGTCATATGCAGACATTCTACAGCTAGAACATGATGATGGTGCTTGTGTGTTGTGTGCAAGTAATACTACAGTTTGTTTAACAGAGTGATTGCCGCTGGGACAAAACGTTTTTTAAATCTTGTAGTTCTATAACCAGCGACTATTAGCCTCCATGCAGAGGGGACATATTGGAATGCCCTATTCAGAAGGTGTAGGCTATCTTCTAAGACGGCCATAACTGTCCGCTGTAGTTGTTTAGCATACAGGGATGTGGGTTGCAGCTGGGACTCACCAATCAGTTTATTTGACCATCTTATAATTTGATTTATGCGATTCTTGTGCTTAACCTAACCTGTGGAAAACACTGAAATGTGTTGGGTGTGCTGCTGCGTTACCTACCTGCTCCCATGTACAGCACTGCCAGTGCCAGGTTTATGGTGAACTCAGTCAGAGGCCACCAGGAAGAGTCCAGCAGAATGGTGCGGTAGTACATGGTCATCCCCAGCACTAACATTATCACAGTCACCAACCAGGCCAGCCCCGCCACCACCAACACAAACGGGGTCTTGGGGCCTGAGTAGTAGGACCCCCCCGTCACATCACCGTAACCTCCGTAACCTCCGTACCCTCCTCCGTACCCTCCTCCAGGAGACGAGTATCCAAACATGTTGAACCACTCGTTGTCTTTGTGGATGTAAGCACAGACGCAGGCGAACACAGCTGCTCCCAGCAGGAGCTCCACACATCCCAGAATCCTCAGCAGTCCAGCCCAGGACTTCATGTAGTCGTAGCGCATATGATACTCCTCCACCCGCTCGGTGTAGGTCATAGCTGTGCGGTAGGTTTGCCCTGACACAGACTCATGGGCGTCCAGAAGCTCCTTGCGCGAGTTGTGGCTGCTGCCTGAGCCGCCATAAGGGTCCCGGTATGATCCCGGAACGGAGGGGGAATGCGGAGGAGAGCAGCGAACCCCCTCACTGGTGGCGCTGTTGTTGTTGTTGTTAGATGAGGAGCCAGGCATAGACCACGCCTTTTTACTGCTGTGGTTACTTCCTCTGAATAAGTTCTTCCAGGAGTCGGGGATAAAGCGGTGGACCGGTTTGATATCGAGGGCGGGGTCGTGGTCCGGGTCTAGGTTGTCTTCGCTGCCGCTGGCATAAGACTCGGGCCCCACGGGAGGCTGGTCTGGCAGAGGTGGAGGAGGGAGCGGGTCGGCACTCTGGGCGAGGTGAGGCGCTCTCTGCTCCCTCAGCGGCTGCAGATCGTCGGCGTCTGCTCGGGGTAAGGAGCCTGGTGGTACCTGGTCGTAGTACGGCGACTGGCGGACACGCTCAGTGCGTCCGTAAAAGCCTCCTCCATTGGACATTTGGATGGTGATGGTCCCTGAGAACACACACACACACACATACACACACAGTTACATTTGAGCTGCAAGTAAAAACATTTTTTGAAGACAATTTGTTGCTCGACAGGAAACGATCTGTCAGCTATTTGGATAATTGACTCATTAACAGAAAGACCAAATATTTGCCGTTTCCAGCTTATTAAAATATGAGGATTTGTCGCTTTTCTCAGTTTCATTAAATGGAGTTTGGACAAAAACAGGAATTTAAAAGATATCATTAAAGATATTTTCACTGTGTAACAGACCAAATGAATAACCACAACACATTTTTAAAGTCTCACTTTGTAAGGTGACATCCTTGAAAGTCCCCCCACCCAAAAACTCAAACTATCATGTAAGACAGAAAAGCATCAAATCCTCACAAATGACAAGCAGGAGCTTGCTAGAAAAAAACAACTATTATTTACATAATTATCAAAATTGTTGCCAGTCAATTAATGAAGTAATCTTTTAATCTCTCATCGTATTATCATCAATTCAAATCATGAACAGAACAGAGGAAATAGAAAAAGGAAGAAGCCAGAAGACAAGTCACAGACTGATGAGAAATTCAAATTAGACATTCAAGAATACAATTCATGCAAAGTCTGTTTACAACCCGCTCCAGACAGACACACCGCTAACCCCCAGAACCTGAGCTCACCAGAGAAAAGCCCTCGTGGGTGAAGATGTTATCCCAGCATCCTCCATGCAAGCTGAGTCAAGAATGCATTTTTGTGCTGCAATCAAGTAGGAAGCACAAAATCCCCCGTGGTTGTTCCAGGAATGCTCAACTTACCAATATTTTTTTGCAGTCAGACAGCACAAAAATACATTCTTGACGACCACTCGGCCCTTAAAAGCCCATTTCCTTAAATGATCCCGAGAAGTAAAAAACATAATAAACTGAGCTTGTATACCTCTTTCACACGCAGTCACTCAACACGACTTACATTGGCCTGCAGTTCTGAATGCAAACCTGGTGTGAACATACAGAGTGCTGAGGAATTGCCTGTAAAGACACAAAGATACAAAAAGGTCTGAGATGTAAAGATGGGGGACATTATTAGGCTTGCAGTCCAAAGAGCAGGGGCACGTTCTTCGAGGTACTGTATGTTATCTCTCATTCGGTGGGTGTTCCACAGGTGATAACCAATCAGCAGAGACGGGTCCGCTGACATTGCGGTTATAAAAAGCAGAGCGCTTACGCACACAACCGGGTGTTCAACACATCAATTTAAAAAAAAGTGGCCCTGGTGCAGTAGAGACCTCTGGTCGACCGAGCCGTCTACTTCCTGTTAAGCGCCCTGTAAACTTCAATGGGGATTAAATCATTTAATCGTGCAGCTCTTCTAAACTTAAATGTTATCGGGCCGAACAGATCAAATTCTGATAGTGAAACAAGTCCTTTCACGGGGTTGTAAAGCTAAAAAAACAAAAAAAAATGCATCCCCTGATTTACAGACATCTCTTTCACCATGTACTGTAAGTAACTATTGTTTGGGCTCCATGACATCACGTGATGGACACAGAAATTGTATTTCCACTGTTCGGCCACTATGTTAAATTGGGTTCAAAGTCCGGCCCACTTTGCATCACTTGGTGGTTTGCTGCCGGCCTGTGATGGTGCTGGAAAGATGTAGGAGGGAAGTTTAACATAGTTCATTTACACATACTACCAACATTAGTGCAATACAAAGTTGGTTAAATATTGGCAGAGTATCGATCGCTTTAAGTAATTTTTTATTGCAGGACTTTAACTTGTAGTGTACCCTTTTTAGAGCGTGGTATTAGTACTTTAACTTCAGCAAATGATCTGAATACTAGTATAGTCAGTAATGGGTCAGGGCGGCACTGGCCCGTCCAGCCAACTTTGATCAAAATACGTTTAGTTATGAAAAATATTCAAATGTATGTAAAAATATTCAAATGTATGGAAAAATATCGAATGTATGTATAAAAAAAAAAAAAAAATTGGTAACATAACTAGTTGTGTGTGTTTTAATGTGTCTTCTCTTCTAATTAATTAGAATAAGGATCAAACAATTAGGAGGCCTTGGAAAGTAGGAGGTTGCTATGGTAACAACAGGCCAACTCTGTGTCGTTAGCTAGCTGGCTTTTTACACACTGTACCATGGATGTGTTAACCCATGTACTGTTAAAAGTTATTGCGACAGCAATGGCTTCTCTTTAAAGTAAACACAAGGTGTATTTACAGTGTAAATGAGGAGCTGACAGCCCATCATTATTATTTAAGTAACCTAGCAACCTTCCTATTTAGTAAGAAATCATCAACACTGCTGATGGCTTCTAGCCACAGCTGTATATTAATGGACAGCACATGCGTGACGTCGCCCAGTGGTTTGTGGAGATCTGCTATGCATCGTCAACTTTTGATTTGACAGATTTGACGATTTTAGACAAGAGCAGTGTTCGAATTATTGGGGGGTACTGGGGGGGTTTGACCCCCCTAGATGAGACTTGGACCCTCAGAAAAGGGATGAAAATAATAGTTTGGCGGGTACTGAAAAAAATGTAACGTAATATAATGTTAGCCTATCCAAAATTGTATTCAAATTAGGGCTGGGCAATAGGGAGAAAATCAAATATCACAACATTCTTGACCAAATACCTCAATATTGATATTGCAGTGATATTCTACGGTTGACGATTGGTGCTTTAACAAAATATCTTCACACTTATTTTTAGATCTATAATCATCATTAAGGAGGACATAATGTCTAAATGGGGAAAAGGCAAATGATAGATCAGCTGGAACAGTCTGGTAAGTTCAGAAAAGTACGTCACTTAATGTAATGCAGCCTTTAAAACCAGGAAAAGACACCACTTATGTCATATCACGATATTACGATATCTAAAATCTGAGACGATATCTAGCCTCATATCACGATATCTATTGAATATCAATATATTGCCCAGACCTAATTTAAATGCAGTATAACCATCACCAACAATGTGTTTGTTTTATTTGTTTCATACTGACATCTGAGTTCATGATTTTGTATTTTCGGGTTTAATGACAGACAGCTGAATTTTATAACAGTCCTGTTATATGGTTTTTGTCTGTATTGTTGTGTAGAAACTTTTTAGACTGAGCTTTGTTGTAGACAGTACTGCTATTGCTGTTGTAATGCAGTATATGTTGGAAGGTATTGAAGGAATTGTTCAATTAAGGAATTGTTGCTGTTTTTCTCAGTTTGTGCTTTTTGCACTGGCCCGCCCGATATACTATCTCTGCCTACTCCACTGCGTTGAGGATGACTGTGTGTGTGTGTGTGTGTGTGTGTGTGTGTGTGTGTGTGTGTGTGTGTGTGTGTGTGTGTGTGTGTGTGTGTGTGTGTGTGTGTGTGTGTGTGTGTGTGTGTGTGTGTGTGTCGTGTGTGCTAACACATCACCAGGTTGAGTTAGACAACCTACACCTGTTCTGAGGAAACGGTTGTTTTAATAAAATAAGAGTCTATAAATATACCAGCTCTGGTACAATAACATGACACCTTACATATAGACCATATATAAATATTCAGTCCAAAGTATTAGCCTACATATGACGTCAACACGGTGTGTACAGTCATGGAGGCCTCACAACGATACAACAGACCTGCAGCTGGCACGCAGCCAGAGGGCTCGGCCGCCGGAGTCAGTTTAACACTTTGACACTTTAACATGTGATTGTTAAGTCATATCCTGTTTAAAGTTGTTTTATAAATGCAATACAGGAATGTAGCTTTCAAAAAATTGTTGCTCTAGTCGTGGTTTTCTTCCAAGTTTCGTTACAACAGCGGTAGACTTCGCCCATTAGGCTTTAAACATAACGTGACGTTTCCTGACTTTACGGCATTAAAAGTTAACGTTTCAAACTACAAACGACTCCTAATCGATATGTAACCAAGCGCGTGGATTAATACGTTTGAAACGGGTATGTAAATAAGTCTGTGGTCTGTCTAACTTACCTTGTTCGCTCCTTTTCCTTCCCCTCCTTTTCCTTTTCTCTCTCCCATTTCAGTAACCTACAGGTTTCCCTCGCGACTCTGACCTGCCCATCCCCGTGACGTCACTCACACGGTGGGGGCGGGGCGTAATTTACCTGTGAGACCTGTGTAATTTACCTGGGTAGCTCACCTCGTAGAGCGCACCCATATGTAGAGGTTTACGCCTCGACGCACCGGCCGCAGGTTCGACTCCCTTTGCTGCAAGTCGTTCCTCATCTCTCTCCCCCTTCATGTCTTCAGCTGTCCTTTACAAATAAAGACCTTATCTTTAAAAAAAAAAAGGAGTACATGTACACTGAGTACATGTACTCAAGTACTGTTGTACAGTAAAAGTATTAGCAGCATCAATCAGTCGATCAATCAGTGTGTTGGTTGTCGGCGACAACAGTTTGGATACTTTTGTACTTTATTTAGGTAAATGTTGAATGCAGGACTTTAACTTTAGTATTTTTTACACTGTGGTATAAGTATTTTTACTGAAGTAAAGGATCTGAATACTTCTTCCACACCTAATATTCAGTAGTATTTCTACTGAGCACTAGATGGGGCTCTGTAGTTGCAGTATAACAGATGCAGAGATGTTCAACAGAGAAATATTGTGTGTACACGCGTGTGTCTGTTACAATATTTTACAACTGTCTTTACAAAGATTGATTTGAATTATTAATTAGCACACTAATGCAAACTCTTACTATGGAATGCCGTTTTAATCAATATTAAATAAATGAATAAACACATGAATAAATATGCCTTTGAACTACATTATGAAATATATAAGGCAATAAATATGTTAATACATGAATAAATGTAAATATTGATATATAAATTAATCAATTAGTTAAATAAATTAAAACATTTCACTTTTAATTTTTTTTTTCATGGTACTTTAATTTCATAAATCCACATTTATTGATTTTCCTCTCCCTATTTCCATTTCTCATATGTAAATCAGGGCGTGGCTATCTCACATTCAGAACAGAGCCATGGGTAAAAAAAGGCTGGCCAAGTGAGAGTATTTATGTATTTATTCATTTATTTAATATTG
The DNA here is from genome assembly GCA_029931835.1 of Etheostoma nigrum. NCBI lineage: Eukaryota > Metazoa > Chordata > Actinopteri > Perciformes > Percidae > Etheostoma > Etheostoma nigrum. Next base: position 3,659,135 of record CM057252.1, read on the forward strand.
AATAAAACGGCATTCCATACACCCGGTCACTAAAACTCAATTTATACACAATAGCTTCAAACTAAAATTTGGTGAAAATAATTTCCCTCCGTACACAGGTAGTGAAGAGGAGCTGCCAAGGAGGCATCAACTGAACGTGAGCAGGTCTCAAGAAGAACTACCTTAACCTTTTCTCCAAACTCGGCCGGTTAGGAGCTACTTCTAATGTTTGGGGGGGCGGGGGGAGTAAACGTCCCGAGGGGCCCGGGGTCTCTATAGCTCAGTGACAAAAGGTGACATGGGGGGGGGGGTGGGGTCCTTTGTGCACAAGTCAATATTTCACTCCCACCGCCATCTTGGCTTTTGGGTTACTGGCATACGTTTCTGTCTTCGAGGGTGGTCTTGCTCGACAAAAACTAGAAGTACTTCTATCATCAGTCCATCGTAAAATACCAAACTTTAAACATACTTGTTTCCTTTTTTTCACTTCTCTGTCAGAATCTTCCTAATTATCTCAAATACCAATGTCAAAGTTCAACAAAACTGGCTGCATTCTCATCAAACTCTTTCTTTCTTTGTTTGTCTTCATTCACACCGTCATGGAGCAGCTTCCAGGCTGAGACAACAGAATATGATCAGTAGAGTTTCAGGTGCTCGACTTCCTTTAAAAAAGTGTTTCTTACACGGAGTTATTGTTATGAAACAATTCATACACCAAACAAAATTATAAACGCAACACTCTTGTTTTTGCCCCCATTTTTCATGAGCTGAAACTCAAAGATCTAAGACATTTTCTATGTACACAAAAGGCTTATTTCTCTCAAATATTGTTCACAAATGTGTTAGTGAGCACTTCTCCTTTGCTGAGATAATCCATCCACCTCACAGGTGTGGTTTATCAAGATGCTGATAAAACAGAGGGGGGGGGGGGGTGTCTTAGAAAAAAAGTCTTAGATTTTTCTTTCTACTACATGTTCACATGCTTTAATGTTAAAAGAACACTATTTTTTTCTGATTATACCACATACAGTGAGGAGAATAAGTATTTGAACACGCTGCTATTTTGCAAGTTCTCCCACTTAGAAATCATGGAGGAGTCTGAAATTGTCATCGTAGGTGCATTTCCACTGTGAGAGACATTATCTAAAAACAAAATCCAGAAATCACAATGTATGGTTTTTTAACTATTTATTTGTATGATACAGCAAATACTTATTTTCCTCACTGTACCTGTCTGAAATGCTGTTTTAGCGCTTGTCTCTTTAAGACCCCATTCCCCGCCAGATGGCCGCCGATGTTGCAGCTGAAAACAAGGAAGAAAGAATAACAGGCAGCCTCCAGCAGTCTCAGCCCCTTCTTTTGTGCTAGATGCAAACCGACATGAATGAATAAGAAGAACTAGAGACCATTTTGCAATAAGATCCCACCCGCCATAAAGCCACATCTGGCCAGAGGCGTAGAGTGGGGGAGCGATGGCCCCATCCCTACTTTCTACCCTCTACAGCCGGCACCCATGCTCGGACCCCACGCATCTCTGATCTTGGCCTTCATTTTGAACACACACACACACACACACACACACACACACACACACACACACAGGAAGACGACATGAAAGAGAGATGGACAAAAATACAAAGAACAAAAAAGTCAAACACATCAGTAGTCTGACTGATGAAATGTTTGCCCGTTTAATCTGGGAAAAAATGAGTTTTCACACATTTTCAGAACAACAGACGTGATGAACCCGGCAATGATTTCGCCACAAACTGAGTAAATACAACCAAAGAAACTGCACGTGTACATATATATATATATATATTCATATATTACTCATCTGGTTGACTGATCACAGCCGACGTAAGGAATGACTTATGACTTATTGAAAATAAAGCAACTCAATAAAATCCACTACATTAAAAATGTCTCTGTAAAGAGTTAATCACAGCATTGTCAGCCCCTTCAACTCTTCTTAGAAGCTGTTAAACAAGTACTTTGTGAGTGTATACTGACATACATAAATATACTCAATTATGAAACGACAGCAAAGTCCGAGCTGCGACATGAAACACTTGTCACGTGGATCAGGATGGAGGGAATTAAAGCAAGTTCATTTGTTGAACACAACACACAAATACAACATAAATACATCAACATAGATGAATATATTGCATAAAGTTAGGGTTTTCTTTGTCAAGTATTACTACAGTTGCGTTTCTACCGAGAAATGGCTTTTTAGGTAGTATTGTCATCCGCTTCAGTAAAAGCGAGAGCAACGTCCAACACTCAAAGATGTTCGATAGAACTCAAATAAGGAATGTTTCAAAACAGGGTTACACTTATTGTAAAGGGGTTTCAACCATGCTTCTGACACGTCATCCAACAGGACAATATATATTTGATCCACCCGGTTTGCAGTATCAACTCACTTTTCCACTGTAGGAACTCAACCACTGTCGCAGGTTCTGCTTTTGTTTCCACTGTGCTCCACCTGGAACTAGTTCAGGTGACAATAGTTGTCGTTAGCTGAAGGTCTTTGCAGAATCCTCAAAAGACTCTTTAAAAAACATCTGGATGAAAAGAAGGTTTCATCTGTTTAACAATACTTGTTTTTTTTTTTTTAAACTAGTTTCTTTTAAATTGGGACTATATTCTCTAATCCAGGTTACTGGAAACAGTCAACATACCACTATAACTTAATAATCACATCAAAGTTTCAGTTCCCATTATTACCCTGATGAGATTAGGGGTAACAACGATAGTAAGACGATATGGTTAGAAGAGGAAAAATGGATCCGTCCCACGTGTTTGAATGATATAAAACATGAGTTCCATTTTGTTTTCTACGGTCCTTTTATGAACAGCGTGATCTTTTTATTTTGTAAGATAAAATCAGAGATGGATTTGGTAAACATGGTTGATGCTCAAAGACTGAGATGGCTGTTCACATATAAAAACATATAAATTAGTTAATTATCTTGAGAAAGCCTGGGAGAAGAGGAAAAAAATCTCTTTACTGAGATGATCTGTGACTGAGGATTTGTTGTTTGTGTGTGTGTGTGTATATATATATATATATATATATTTGTGTATATATATCAGTCCTTCCAGACAAATGTTTTTTTGTGACTGTTGAGGGCAAAAGTCCATGATTATGTGGCACGTTTTCTTAAAAAATGCGATGGGATATGCGGGATATTTATGCAATTTTATGCGAGGAAATTGTGGGAACTTGCAAAAACTGCAGTTTGACGAAAAAGAGACACTGTCTTGTAGCGTAATTACATCACTTCATAACGTCACTTCAAAACGTCACTTCAAAACGTTCCCATGGCAACAGGGGAAAATGGCTGCAAAGACATATGTGACTTTTTTGCAACGAAAATGCAGGGATTATGAAATCAAGCAAGCCCTGGATGATTTTGCACGGAAATCTGCAATTTATGCAGCGAAAGTGTGGCGTATTTGAAAAAAATGCGGCCCCCGCATAAATATGCGGACTTTGGCTGATTATGCATTGAATTATGCGATTGCATTTTTCTGGAGGGACTGGTATTTACACATATATTCATGTATTTCTCCAAATGATTTTATGTGGCCGGAAGACGTTTGCTAAATAGGTTTGTGGTGTGGGATGGGCCAAATGTTTGACATGACACGGAAATAAAATTAAACTAACTAAGTAACTAACGAACTATAACTTAATAAAGACATTACAAGTCTCAGTTCACATTATTACTCTGATGTGATTACCGGTAAAAACTTTTTAAGACCGGCTATTTGCTCCTTACAGCTGAACGACATGATTGGTGCAACCTTAGAGAAGTAAAATTGTGCGTTGCTACTACTAGTCTCGCATTGCCAGACCTTCCTCCACAGAGCTGCGGAGGAGGGTCTGGCTAGTCCACACAAAACGTGCTCTGGTTTATCGGCATTTCTTCAAACCAATCACAATCACCTTGGGCGTCACTAAACGCCGGACGGCACCACGGTGCCGCTGCAAAATAGCCTCGGGGAAGGAACTTGTTTTGGTGGAACGTGTGTCTGTTCAGTTTTAGTGCAACAGAAAGCTCAGATTGGACAGATAGTCTAGCTAGCTGTCTGGATTTACCCTGCAGAGATCTGAGGACCAGGTAACCATAGTCCTCAGATTGGACAGATAGTCTAGCTAGCTGTCTGGATTTACCCTGCAGAGATCTGAGGACCAGGTAACCATAGTCCTCAGATTGGACAGATAGTCTAGCTAGCTGTCTGGATTTACCCTGCAGAGATCTGAGGAACCAGGGAACCAGAGTCCTCAGAAATCTACCGGAGGTTAGAACGCCAACACAATGAAAGAGGAAGGTGACAAGTGAAAACGTCCTCGATATAATGTAGACTAGGCTACTATTTGAGTTTAGGTGTGGATGGCTGAGTGTGAGCAACCACACATCGACACCCCTGGGTTAAAAGCTAGTGTGTGGAAGCATTCTGGCTTCTATGAAGTTCAGGGACCCTGGATGAGAGACACACCGTACGCAAGTTGTGTCTAACTAAACTATTTGGCAACACAACAAACATGAGGGACCATATTTCATGTTCCTTGCATTAACAAAAGATAATGGAAGTAAACTTATCTGTTTAAGTACAGATAATTATGAATACATGTTTTAAAAGTAGCAAGTAGTCAAACAGTGAGAAATAATCAATCGCAAAACATGTATAGAAATACATTTCTTTGATGCAACAAGATGCATAGATAACCGTTTTATAATCTCATTTTGAATCAAATCTAGAGTTTCCCACCCCTAGTGTACGGATCAGGTAGTGAAGCAACTGTATCTTTTCATCCAGATGGTTGGAAGAGTTTTGTAGGATTCTGTAAATACCTCCAGATCAGTGATATGTGTTCGCTCAGCTCTGGGACTAAAATGTAGAAGCTCAAACCGGGCTGTTGTCTCTTCAGCGACGTGTACCCAGACTAACCCGGCGTTTAAAACAGTGGAACGGGCGCCCAGATAGCTCAGTGGGCAGAGCAGGCGCCCATAGAGGCAGCAGACCCGGTTTCCACTCCGACCTGTGGCCCTTTGCTGCATTTCCTCCCCCCCTCTCTCCCCTTTCATGTCATCTGCTGTCCTATCAAGATAAAGGCTGGAAATGCCCCAAATATAATCTTTCAAAAACACAGTGGAAACAAAAGACACCAAAGTCCGGTTTACGGGGCATTAAGTTCCCATGATCAAAAACAACATTGAAATAACCAATTACTGTAAAGCTAAAAGCTGACACGAAGATGTGCGACACAACTGGCTTTGAGGATAAGCATCAAAGTACCAGTTATTAAAATCTTCTGATTAATATGTTCGTCACATATAACTCTACAAGTTAATGTAAATCACAGAAAGATATCTGTGATTCTACAGCAAATATTCTACAGTAAAGACTACAGCATAGCTACGTCTGATTCTCTAAATACCGTCACATTGCTACAGACTAGCGTTTAGATTAAATGCGTCATGATTCCTGCATTGATTTTGGATCCATCTACCAGCTCTACTAAATCAAAAAAGCTGCGATTTTATTGATCGGTTGATTTAAATGCAGGTGGTTTTAATCTTGGATTTCTGACGTATAATCTCTGTTCGAGCTTGTGATCATAGGCAGGAGAAGCCGATGAAATACTGTGATCTATAAAGTGCATAAAAGTGGATACCGGCATAGCAACAACATGATAACAATGATGATAAAAGCTGCTTTGACAAAGTCTGTAAATATGGCTCCCTTTACGGCCATCTTCCTCTCGTGTGAATATTAGTGTTGGTAACAAAGAACAGCATCAAGAAGAAATTACTTAAAGGGTGATTCAAATAGCTTTTTTGGTCGTACATTGTTCTTCACTCTCAAGTTAAACGTCTTTAAAACTCAGAAGTACATTATAAAATCCGACGACTTACAGTATGCTGAATAAAAGTGGAGCATTAGGATCAAAGTGCCATATCGTTGTCTCAGAGTGGAGTACAGAATGGGCTGGGCACACTCGCAACGTGCATCCAGCGCCTATTAAAATCATCCAAAAGGAGGGTTTGCATTGCTTGTGTAGAGACGTTTGTATTGGACGGACAGCGCCGGTCCGGCAAAAGAGAGGTTTCAGTACGGGATTTGGTTCTGGTAATACTGCAGCATGTCGTACGTTTTGCTCCTGTTGGAAACAAGATCATGAAAATATAGATTAGGGACAACCCCCATCTCTATGTTACAACAATTCTTCTCTTGGTGTTTGCATGAAACGGATAGTTTGGATCTTTTAACCCTTGTGTTGTCCTTTGTGAATTATACCTAATATTTGAGTTAAAAAAGCAGAAATGATTAATGTTTTGACTAATAGTTAAGATCAAAGGAACGTACAGATGAGTCAGGAAGGAAAATTATCAATTGTATTTGCAAAGAGCATTGTAAGGAATCCAATCCATGTTTTGTGGTAATTTGGTTAAAAAGAAACCCATATTTCAGATATAGACATTTTTTAAAGGGGTCAAATTTGACCCGAGGACAACAGGAGGGTTAAAGTGCGTTTGCATAAGCTACTTCTCCATGGCTACGGTAAGCTACAGTAGGTGACGGTCAACAATACGACAGTTTGGAGAAGCAGGCAGGACTACAGACACTGCAATAAGCAATGTCCTGCTGTGGACGGGCTAAAAAGCATTTTAGTTCAGTTCCCCTTCGTAAAGGGCTGACAGCAAGGTAAAGTGTTGAAAATATTCTAACTATAGCTTCCACTTAAACTGATGTTTTTAGGTGTCTAAAATGGGTTTAGCTGCTGCTGCTGCTGCTGCTGCTGCCCCCCCGTCCACAGCAGACATTGCTTAGCTTCCATGTTGGTACTCTTGCCTGCTTCTCCAAACTGGGGGCGTGCCCACCGCCATCTTTAACCCTCCTGGGGTCCTCGGGGTCAAATCTGACCCACTTTCAAAATCTTTCTATATCACAAATTCGGGTTTCTTTCAACCAAATTGTTCAAAAAAAATAACGAGGATGGTTTTGTACAAGCATAAAATGCAGTAAAATAAATGATCAGTTCACTACTTTCATTGAATTTGGTGTTTAATTCGATTTGGTAGCATTTGATAAAAGAACGTTAAAAACAGAGACAAATGTAAAAAAACAAAACAAAAAAAATCTTTAAAAAGTGATTAAAAAACTTTGGAAAAGGCTCTAAAAACGTTGGGAAAAAGTGAAAAAAATGTCAAAAACACTTTAAAAAAATGGGAAAAAATAATGAAAAAAAATACTACAAAAAAGTGTTGCTAAAAAAACGAGTTTTAATTTAAATTTGAAAGTTTGACCAAGAAAAACAAAAAGTTGCAGGGTGGACAAGTAGACAACACGAGGGTTAAACTATATAAACTATCCCTTTAATGTCACTTTAGTAAAATTAGTTAATAAAAAGCTGCAGAGAGGTGAGATCATCTTACCTGCTGCTGAGGAAACAGCTTTGGATGACTTTGATAATGAAGGCTGCCGCTTCTTTCTCGCTCATTTGAGGATTAAACCGTCCTCTGATTAAACCAAGAAAAATACACATTAATGTTTAAAGTTGCAATAATTGATTCACTTCCAACCAGGGACCTTTGATGTCATATCCCCTTTTCTGCTGCCTTTCTCTTTTTAATTCCCAAAAAAGATAACAATTCAAAAGTAAATGCAAAGCTAGAACAGAAGTACAATTTGTCCTGTTTGCCACAGTCATATTCATAACATAAAACAGTATAGCAGTAACCAAGTATTTATACACATTTTGAAGTTGCCCCACACTTGTTGGACTTACTTGAGGAGTTTGATGGTCTGTCCTCTGAAGCATGGCAGTCCAGTGTCGAGCATGAGGGTCACTAGAGAAACCACTGCATCCATGTAGGGTCTTTATATTCAGAGAGGAAGCAACAAAGTTACACTTACAAAATGAAACCACCATATAAGAAAAATAAAAATAGTTTCCTTTGACTCCAATCTTCCAAACTCAACATTATCTTTCAGTTTTTTTTTTCTCTCGTGACAAACCACTAAAGCAAAAGTGTTAAACTAGCATGGAGATGTACTGACGACCTTTTCTTTTGCAGTTTCTCACCGTACAGCCAGATACCCTCTGACACACATCTCCATGAACCATTTGAAGGGCGTGGCCTCCATCTTGCCCCCCATGATCATCACCATCTCGTCGGTCAGCTTGATGTCCGGCTCCCAGCCCAGGTTACCTCCAGGGGAGCTCTCAAACATAAAGCCAAAGTCTGTGGGAAACAAAGCTCACATTCAGAAGACCAGACCTCAACTGAACATAGTTCAGGTCTGTGTATACACTGAACAAAATTATAAACACAACACTTTTGATTTTACCCCCATTTTTCATGAGCTGAACTATACGATTTAAGACGTTTTCTATGTACGCAAAAGGCTGATTTCTCTCAAATATAGTTCACAAATGTGTCTAAATCAAAAAGCACTTCTCCTTTGCCAAGAAAATCCATCCATCTCACAGGTGTGGCATATCAAGATGCTGATTTAGCATGATTATTGCACACATATAAAAGGCCACTCTAAAAGTGTTTTACTGCATTGGGTTGGGGGGGGGGGGTGTCCTGAAAACCTGTCAGTATCTGGTGTTATGGTTAGGGTTCAGCCGTGAAGAGAACACCTCTCCAAAGCGCCAGACGCCATCAAATTTGAGCATTTGCCCATTTAACCCTCCTGTTGTCCTTCGGGGTCAAATGTGACCCATTTTCAAAAGGTTTCTAAATCAGAAATTTGGGTTTCCTTCAACCAAATTGTAAAAAAAAAAATTACATGGATGTTCCATACAATGCTCCTTACAAGTTAAACAACTGATCAGTTCACTATAGCATTTTAAGAAAAAAAAAAGAACACTGAAAATAGTGACATACAGTAAATGTAGGGGAAAAAAACAGCAAAAATCGACAAAGACATTGTAAAAAGTGAAAAAGAACTTCGGGAAAAGCGGGGAAAAAGTCAAAAAAGTGACAAAAAATGTTGGAGAAAGCTTCAAAACAACAAAAATGTCCAAACAAATTGACAAAAGAACTTTGGGAAATGTGACAACGTGACAAAAGTGTCTTAAGGAGGTTTTAACTTAAAATTCTGACCCAGAAAAACTAAATGTTGGTTTATGAGAAGACAACAAGAGGGTGAGGGAGAAAGAGAGAGAGAGAGAGAGAGAGAGAGATGGTGGTTGAACCCTGACCATCCATTTATTGTGGCCAGCCTAAGGCACACCTGTGCAATAATTATGCTGTCCAATCAACATCTTGACATGTCACACCTGTGAGGTGGATGGATTATCTCGGCAAAGGAGTAGTGCTCACTAACACATTTAGACAGATGTGTGAGTAATATTTGAGAGAAATAATCCTTTTGCATACATAGAAAAGGTCTTAGATCTCTGAGACACATTTCTCACATCACACACACACACACACACACACACACACACACACACACACACACACACACACACACACACCTATGTGGATAAGGTGTCCTTTGCTGTCCAGCATGATGTTGCCGTTGTGTCTGTCTTTGATTTGCAGCAGGAACAGCAGAAGGCTGTATGCGGCCATGCTGCGGATGAAGTTATACCGAGCCTGGAAAGAAGAAGAGGAAGACATCAGAGATACTCCTGTGAAATTCTGCTAGTGTTTATTCACGTTAGTCTCGCATTGCCAGACCCACGCAGTTGCTAGTAGCCAAGGAGGACACAGAGGATTTTTAAAAAAAACATGACTGACTCTTCAGAAGAGGTCATTATTTTCACTCGGGTTTCCGCACGGGAAAGTCACCGGACACCACAATCTCCTGAACATCGTCATACTGAGAAACCCAGAGAGATGTGTGGAGCTGAAGGTCTTAATTAGCTTTGTATCCATTGGATCTATTGTTCATTATTGCATTATGGCTTGGTTCGGTGACCTGTCCATTAAATTAAAAACACTGCTTCAAAACTTAAAAAAAGGGCTCGATAAATAATTGCTCAAATGCCATCAACTCCTTTTCAGGAGCTCTTTTATTTATTATATATACTGTGTGTGTATGTATGTATGTATGTATGTATGTATGTATGTATGTATGTATGTATGTATGTATATATATATATATATATATATATATATATGCGCTATGTTATATTTGATATGGTATTATGCATTTGGGCATTGTGCAGTACAGGTTATTGACCACAGCATGAGTTAACGGGAAATGTGCAATCATTATCAAAATTAGGTGCAATACGAGGAGGAGGATGTGTTGTGGGTTCTCTTCTGTTCTTCTGTGATTGTGAGGAAAGGTAGGGGGGTATTGGCTGAGGGTTATTAGATGTTGATTAAATCCTTGGATGAGATAATGTATAATAATGTTTCTATGTAGGCTAACTGTATGTTAATTGTGTGTTTATGCGCGATGTGTCGCCATTTCGTTTCTCGTGAATGCCCAAGATGAATTTCTCCTATAGGACACAAAGGCTTATCTTGTCTTATTATGTCTTATCATTTTGCAATGGCTTGAATGTAACAAACCTTATTAATATCAAAAAGTTACGCACTAAAGCTTTAAATGAACTTATTATATTAACATGTCAGGGAACACAGATGTGTCTTTTTTGTTTGAGGAAGCTGACTTAACTAAGCTGATTAGGTTTTAAGTCATCATGTGTGTTAATAAATCAGTTCTGGTGGTATGCTTCTCTCATTAAACAGAAAACACACCTAACAGAGTGGTTAATCATCATAATCACTGATACGCAAGTCTTCTGGTTCCCTTTAAAAAATCCTTGAATCTAAACTAGCCAGACATAAAAAAACCCTTCCTCCCTATACCATCTCTAAACTAAATTCTGTGAGAAAAATACTCTCATTCTGGGCGTATATTTGACCCATTTAATGATATATAATAATAACTTATCTGTAAAATTGTTTTAATTTATGTACTCTGGATCTATCACTAATTTATATGCATCTAGACAGCTATATATCGATACAGACATGATCACACACGTGTATAGCCAGCTCATTCTGGCTCACTGACAGTAATCTCGGACAGTATCCGAGGACTACATAAGACAGGGTTGACAGTTGACCCCCACTCATTCATCACCCTGAATAAAAGGGTGAAGGCCAGAAGTTAAAGTCTCCGAACCTTCTGGAAGGCCAGGGTGGATTCATCGCCGTACTGGTTGCGGAAGTAATCGTACATCCCGAAGTCAGTCTGTCTGCCGAGTTGGTCTCTGGACTTGCAGTCTGGGATGCACTCGATCACGCCACACTGAGGAAAACAGGATCGCTTAATAAATACCTAAATACAAAAATAAAGTTCTACATATGCAATGTTTTGGCTATCAATTATGATTTGTTAACCCGTGTAAGTGTTGAGATAACGGGATGTAACGACATGGGGTAAATAGTCAAAACACACAGTGATAAGGTGTTAAACATGTCTCTAGTTTGAGCCATTTATGTTTCTAAACTACTTTGTAGGAAATAAAAAAACTGAATTATTGACATACTTTTCAATGCCAGCATTTACTGTATTATAAAGATTATCTTTGGGTCAATATTTACCGAGCAAAGAATGCTTGCGACGGACATTTAGCGTATTTTCACATTCGTTTTTACGTGCAAAGAAAAGTCTTAAACATTGTGTCCCGACAGTGTTATGTCACACTTGTCCCAAAACGTGTTGTACACATATACTCAGCAAAAAAAGAAATGTCCTGTCACTTTCAACTGCTTTAATATTTTAAGTAAACTTGACATTTGGAAATATTTTCATTAACATTAAATGATGTAACAACTAAGACATAAACTGAACAATTTTCACAGTAAAAAAAATCCAGGTGTAGAGAGGAGGAATACTTGGAGTCTTACCCCTGGTGCCGTGGCGACCACTCTGTAGGGGAAGACAAACAGATCCAGGCCTACCAGCTGGAAAATATTCT